>CM052445.1:4397093-4437800 GCA_028533085.1 Varecia variegata
TTGCGAGAGCTATCAGGCAAGAGAGCAGAATCAAGGGAGTCCAAATAGGGAAAGAAGAGATCAAACTTTCACTCTTTGCTGATGATATGATGTTATATCTGGAAAATCCCAAGGTCTCAACCAAACGACTCCTGGAATTGATTTATTGACAGTAAGATTTCGTGCTTGGCTGAAGAGACCAGGGTCGTCAGACAGGAGCAGAATTCTGATGGTCCAACTCCATCAGCCACAGGGAGCCTGTAGCCTGGGCAAGGTGTGAGCAGCTCTGTGTCTTATTTTCTGGTTCTCGAAAGTGGAGGGAAAGGTCTGTTTACAATTCCAGAGGAGGGTTATTAGGAAAGAAGCATACGTATTTTTTTTAATTCAGTTATTGAACTATTTACTGAGATCCCGCTTCAAGTTTTGCTCTGTGCTGTGGGCAGGAGTTACAAAGGTGAATGAGATATCATCTCTGTCCTTAAACAATTCAGTCTGATTGGGGACAGGCATGGGATATATCCAAGCTATGGAAAAGTTCTTTGGGAACACAGAAGGAGAAACGGGTTCTACCTGAAGGAGAGAGCACAGCTTTGCCAAAGGTGGTGGCCACTTGGGCTAGGTCTGGAAGTGTCAGATTCCACTCATCAACTGGGAGGGGGGAGAAAGGACAAAGTAGAGGGAACAACTTATACAAAAGTGTAGCAGGTGTGAATGGCCAGGTGGCTAGAACAGGGAAAATGAAGTGAGAGAAGGGGGCTGGATTCAGACTGTGAAGGACACTAGACATGTGTTCTACAGATACATGAACAGCTGTGCACACATTCCCTAAGAGTAACTTGAAGATCTATGCATCTACAAATCTGAAAAACTATCTTGATAATGTTTTATTTATTTCTTTTTTTTATTTATTTATTATAGCTTATTATGGAGGTACAACCGTTCTGGTTAAGTATATTGCCCATGCCCCTCCCAACCCCCCGAGACTGAGCCTCAAGGGTGTCCATTCCCCCAACAGTGCACATCGCACTCATCATGTAGGTATACACCCGTCCCCTCCCCCACCCCCAACATTGTGGCAAAAGTATATAGAACATAAAATTTACCATTTCAACCATTTTCAAGTATGCATTTCAGTGGTACTAAGAACACTCACATTGTTGTGCAATCATCATCACCATCTGTCTCCAGGACTTTTTCATCATCCCAAACTGAAACTCTGCACCTGTTAAAAAACTCCCCTCTCCTCAAAGTACCTGGTAACCACTACTCTATGTTCTGTCTCTATGGAATCATACAACATTTGTCCTCTTCTGTCTAGCTTGAATCTCTTAGCATAAAGCTTTGTTCACCCATGTTGTAGTATGTATCAGAACTCCATTTTTTAATCAGAATAACATTCCGTTGATGTATATACCACACTTTATCCATTCATCCATAGATGGACATTTGGGTTGTTTCCATCTTTTGGCTATTGTGAATAATGATGCTATGAACACTGGTATAAAAAATCACTGTTCTAGTCCTTGCTTTCAATTCTTTGGGGTTATACCCAGAAGTGGACTTGCTGGATCATGTAGTAATTCCACGTTTAACATTTTAGGGAACAGTCACACTGTCTTCCGCAGCAGCTGTGCCATTTTACTTTTCCACCAGCAATGCACAGAAATCCAATTTCTCCACATCCTTGGCAACACTTGTTATTTTCTGATTTTTGATAGTATCCATCCTAATGGGTGTGAAGTGGTATCTCATTGTGGCTTTGATTTGTATTTCCTTAATGGTTAGTGATGTTGAGCATCTTTTCACATTTTTATTGGCCATTTGTACATCTTCTTTCAAAAAATGACTATTCAAGTCTTTTGCTCATTTTTGAATTGGGTTTTTCTTATTGAATTGTAGGAATTCTTTATATAATGTGGATATTAATCCCTTATCAGATGCATAATTTTAAAGTATTTTCTCCCATCCAAAAGGTTGCCTTTTCACTCTGTTGACAGAATCCTTTGATGGACAAAAGTTTAATTTTGACCCAGTCCAATTTATCTATTTTTTCTTTTGGTGTCTATGCTTTTGGTATGTAATCAAGAAAATGTCACCAAATTAAATGTCATGAAAAATGTTCATCAGCATTATAACACTCATAAGGACCACAAATATTTTATTTAGAGGGATCCCAGGTGTGAAAGGTTGTACTGAAAGAAATTAAAAGATGAAAAGCAAAAGCAAAGATAATTCTTCCAAGCAGCAATAAGACCTAGAAATAATGCCACTGAAGCAACTTATAAAGTAGCTTATATACTTGGGGGGAAAAAGGGAAGCCATTCAGTGATGTAGAAATTGTGAAAGAATGTATTGTCTAAGTTGTAGGATGCTTAGACCCCGATAACATTTCAAAGTACAAACAACTGCCTCTTTCAAGGAGAACCATAATTGATCGGTGACATGAATTAGCCTTCAACTTAACAGAACAACTTCATGCAATACTTCAAAAGGAAAATATATATTATTCAATTGCTTTGAATGAATCAAGTGATACTACTGACTTAGTACAGGTTTTATACTTCATTTGGGTCATAACAGAAGTTTTTTTTTGTTATGAGGAGTTACTTGCTTTGGGCACTCTTGCAAATAGAACATGGGAAATAGATATTTTCAACAACTTTCAAGATCAATGTTGTGAAGTTGGACTGAATTTGGCAAATTTAGCGAGTGTATGTACAGATGGTGCACCTTCCATGACAGGAAAACAAGAAGAGTTTTTTGCACAGATAAAAAAAAAGTATTAACAGATCCAGATGCTCTCATTTCTTTTCATTGTCTCTTGCATCAGCAAAATCTCTGTGCTAAAGCTACTATTTTAAGTGACAGTTCGCAACAAGTTACAAGTATTGTTAACTATATTAGTGCAAATGCAACACAGCATTGTCTGTTTCCTAACATGCTAAAGTTGAAAGATGAAGTACTCAGTGTGGATTTGCCATATCATTCTGAAGTGGGTTGGCTATCACAGGGACAGGTGTCATCTCTGTGAGAACAGATATTTTATCTCTGTGAGAACAGATAATTAAATTTTATGAAGAACAATGTGAATTACTGAAAGAAGATTTCTATAAGAATGCAGCATTTCTGTGTGATATCACGTCAAATCAAAACAACATGAATATTTCTTTGCAAGGTAAAACTAAGTCTATGTATGATATGTGACAAAAAATCCAAGCATTTTTTAAAAAGCTATCTTTTTTCAAAACAATTCTTTGAAAGGAAATTTTGGATGAACATTTTCCCCAGTTAGCAAAGGTCACTGATGAGCAGGATGATATATGCACATCATTTGAAGACTATGAGCTGTTATAGACCTATTAATTGGAGAATACAATCAAAGGTTCACTGACTTTGAGAATCATGACATCACACTCAAGTTAGCATTTCAGCCTCACCAATTTGGTATCACCAAGGCACCTAAAGAACTACAGATGGAATTGATTGAGTTCTTAGTAGATGACATTTCAGTTATTGTTTGATGCTAAGAAAGATCCAATTGAAATATGGAAAAATGCAGAATACCCATGTCCTTGGCAACATGCACGACAAATGCTTTCTTGCTTTTTAACCACTTACTGCTGCGGATCTACATTCTCTTATCTAACCCAAATCAAGACACTCTCAAGGTCACAAATGACTGATATCATCTAGAGGATCAATTGAAACTTTGGACATCCATGCTGCAACCAAATATTCAAATGCTTTTCAACAAAAAGCAGACAAAACAAAGTCATTAAAAGGTTAGTTAACTTTAAAATTAACAAATAGTTTTCATTTTTTTGAAATTATTAAGAACATAGTAGTTAGATTTTTACAAAATAATGTATATTATAAAGTATATCTAACTGAAGGTTCTTGAATGTGGCCTTGATTACAGTTAAATTAATGTGGCCTTCCAACATGAAAAGGTTCCTGGTATATAGATTTGGTCTCAATATATTTTTTAGGTAACATTTAAAAATTTAATGATAGTTAAGCATTTGAAAAAGATATAATTTCTGTAATATTATAAATATTAAAACTTTAAAATAAATTTATATAATTTACTATTATTATAAGTGAAGAGTGGTATTTTATTTTTTATGTCCTTTTTATAACCTTGTCTGTCAGATACATCACTTCTTAATGTAGCCAATAGATTCTAAATACCACACACATCCATCACAACCCACTCTAAAAAAAGACATGAACAAATACTTCTTGAACAGTCAGAAATTTTATATCATTCTTTTCACCTTGAACTTACTTTCCATTACACTTGACTCATATTGTTTTACCCTAATTCAATGTGGTTTTGTTTGAATGTTTTTTATTGACCACCCTATCATACTTCACAAAAATAGTGAATGGAAATTAAAATTAATTTTCTTTTAATATCCTGTGGCTCTAAAATGTTAAGAAGTTCTTCTGGATTGAGTTTTCGTTACAATTATTGGTGGTACACAACTGATGAAAAATAACACATTTTGATAATTTTTAGACAAGAAGTAAAATTTTGTCTAAAAACATCTTTTAATGAGACAGGGAGTTGAATCCCCCCCTGGCCTCTTAGCTCACAAAACGTGGAAGAATACCACCTATTGTTAGATTCAGACAAGGTTCAGCATCCTTTCTATTCCTATCGCTCATTTCTTTTCTCTCTTTAGAGGCGGGGTCTTGCTCTGTTGCCCAGGCTGGAGTGCAGTGGCAGCCATCAAAGCCCACTGTAGCATCAAACTCCTGGGCTCAAGTGATCCTCCTGCCTCAGCCTCCCAAAGTGCTAGGATTACAGGCATGAGCCACTGTACCCAGCCTCTACTGCTCATTTCTATAGATATAAGCCCTGAGAAATACAGTTCACATAATAAACAAGAATGTTAAGTTTCATTAGAGCAATATCCATCAATACTGGACTTCTTCTGAACCATGTGCCAAAAATAATATGGTGCTCTAATGGCAAAGTTATTTGAAATCATCTGTCTGCCAACATCCTAAGTAGGTCATTTTTAAAGTTTTCTAAAAGCAAAGAAACAGAAACTATTGACTTTCAAAACTATTTGTTAATCAGTCACAAGAATCATTTACTTTCTTAATTTCTGGTAAGTATCTCTACCTAGAGGCTGTACCAAGAACTTTCAAATGACTTCTTTTTTTTGAGACAGAGTGTTGCTCTGTTGCCCCAGCTAGAGTACATTGGCATCAAACTTCAAATAACTTTTATTTCATATCCTCAAAGAGATACAAGAGAAAATATTACATCTGTAAACTAAGATCAGAATGCTACTATTAAAGTAGGGGGGAAAGATATAAAAAAAGCACCTGCAAATTAAAAACAAGGAAAAAGGTGGTTTAAGAAAACCCAATTCTCAATAGACAAGCTAGAAGATAAGTCAAGGAAATATCCAGGAGAGGAAAAGAATAAGATAAAGAGATAAATTAAATAAAAAATAAGTAGTTTAGAATATAAACCTAAAAGTTTCAATATATAACTAAGTTGTAGAAACATAGAACGTAGAAAATGGAAACAAGGCTATTACCAAAAAATAACATAAGAAAATTTCCCAGACTAAAGGAAATCAGTCTCTAAGTTGAAAGCCACATCAAGAAAAGGAGAGCCACACAAACATACACATCTCTGTAAACTTCTGAAAACTAAGCATAAAGAGAAGACAGAAAAAAAACCCAGAGTCTAAATACAAAGGATTGAGAAAATTGTATTGAGTTTAACTCTAATGAACCAGAAAGAAGCTAAAGAACACATAGCATTTTTTTTTTTTTTTTGAGACAGAGTCTCGCTTTGTTGCCCAGGCTAGAGTGAGTGCCGTGGCGTCAGCCTAGCTCACAGCAACCTCAAACTCCTGGGCTTAAGCGATCCTACTGCCTCAGCCTCCCAGGTAGCTGGGACTACAGGCATGTGCCACCATGCCCGGCTAATTTTTTCTGTATATATTTTAGTTGGCCAGATAATTTCTTTCCATTTTTAGTAGAGATGGGGTCTCGCTCTTGCTCAGGCTGGTCTTGAACTCCTGACCTCGAGCGATCCACCCGCCTCGGCCTCCCAGAGTGCTAGGATTACAGGCGTGAGCCACCGCGCCCAGCCTAAGAACACATAGCATTTTGAGAGAAAAAGGGTTTCAGCCTAGAATTTTATACCCAGCTAATCTACCTATCAACCATAGTCACGGAATAAAGATATTTTGGTTATCAGAAATGTACTGCCTGTGTAACATTTGTTAAGAATCTATTGGTATGTATGCTTTAGGAACACGAGTGAAGAAACCAAGAATAAGGAAAACAAGGAATCCAGGAAACAGAGCCCACTTGGAGAGTGTGGAAGAGAAGCAACGCCACAGCAGGCAGCGGCCGAGAGAGCGAGCAGTCTAGATGAGCACTGAAGGGAGGGGAAGGTGGGCAGGAGACTCAAGAATACTTATACCATAATGGGACATCTGGAAAGCATTAAACATATATGGAATTCAGTTAGGGCAAGAGACAAAAAGAAAAGCCATTAGAAACTACAAGAAAAACTGAAACCTGAACAAAAAAGGAAAATAATCATAACATGCTTCTTGGCTCCACAATGAACACTGTTCAGATAATTTTAAAGGGGTTAACATGGATCCCTGAATTGATTAAAATCAGAGATGCAACTATATTGGAAGAGAGAGGAAGGGAAAAGAAGGCAGTAACATATAGACGGAAATTCTCATCCAAGGACACAGGAAGTCAAAAGATATTGTCTACAATGAACAAATCAGTATTTAGCAGAACAGGTATATTACTTAGAGATATGAAGATAACTTTCAGAAGAAACATCTAAAAGAGATTTCCTTGGGGGTTTACGACTAGAAGAGAAGTACAAGCAGGGGAAAGTATTATTATTTTTAATAATAACTAAATAGATAATACACTGTATACATTTACACATACACACACAGAAATATACTATGCCTTCATGTACTATGACTTTTAAATAAACTACATGTTTTGATTTTAAAATTTAATATAATTGACTATATGTTCCCAAGACATTATATAAATCACTGACTACCTGATACTGTTTTTATTTCTACATTGACATTTAGATGACATTTAGCATTTTTCTACTGCCCAAGTTATGCCACTGATCCTGCTTTGCATTTCACTGCCAAGTGCCTTTCATGCACTACTTGTCAATTTAAAATCATGTTACTACATCCCACTCAGTATAGCTTATATAATTAAGGGGGGGGGAACCCAGGAAAACAGCTGCCTCTTAATTAAGATGACAGGGTCTTTTAATATAGTTATGGCAATTTTTTTCTTTTAAGGGAAGCAAATGACAAAAATTTTGTATAACTCTCTATTAAATTCATCCCTTAAGATCCTTAACTATAACATCATGGCTGAAAATTACAGGGCAAGCTGGAAACAAAATGATGAAATAAAATGTAAACATGGTCAGAATTCTATCCTTTAACATTTCCAAAAATCTGGCAAAGTTCATCAATAATTTGATGTTATAAACAGAATCACATCAATAACTGTTCCAAAAAAATCAAATGGTCTACACCCAGTAAACAAAGGACTGGCCTGCAATTGGAGGTTAACTGGCATCTCCTGCTCACTCCATCTCTCCCTCTCTCCCTTCCTGTCTCAACACCCTACTCCTCTCATTGAGCCCTTAATGTCCCTGTATTTGAGCTTTCTAGAAATGTATTTCATATGACAGACACCGTTACAATGAACTGCTGCTAGAAAATGGATCTGAGAATCAGTGATGTCTGCATATTAAAGCTAGAAAGGATTAATTATATATCAGGTATTGGATATACTTTTTAAAAAAAGACATGTTCTCTGCCCTCAAGATTTTTAGACTGGGGTGGGGATCACTAACAGAGTGCACATTATTTTCCTTTCATCCTGAATGTGATCAATTCTATTAAGAATGGTAAACAGTGCCAAGGACCTGAAGGAAAGTTCCCTGAGGAAAGGTCACTTCAGCTGGGACTCGCGAGGTGGGCGGGAGTGAGCTGCAGGGACTGATAGCGGGCTCAGCATTCTCCAGTCCAGCTGTAATCTGTCTTGCTATCTAAAGAAGCGGGCTTTTGTATAAATGAATCAGCAATAGGACGAGAAGTGTGGGTGAATTCAGAAACGGTAAGAAGCCGCCTTGAGAGAAGATGCTTTTCCCACAAGAGTCAATGTTGAACGGAGATCCCCGAGTACTGGGAGCTGACAGAAAGTTGTTATGGCAATGGTTCTTCTGGGGTTCAGAACCCAGTGGAAAAACAAAAACAAACAGAACTGAAACAACTTTCTCCTCTACTGCGTTCAAACGGCTGAAGCTCCCAGAAGCCAGCTCCCCGGGAGGTGAGCAGCGGACATGGTCCACTCCATGGCAGCACGTTAATGATGGCTCAGTGCACACAGGCACATCTTCTTAGATGCCGCAGGGCTCTGACCTTCGGTTATAACTCACTCCCGTTTGATCACTTACTGGACACATATTTATGGAGCACCAACTAGGGACTAGGCTCTACTCCACGTGCTGGAGATTTAGGAGGAAAGACAGATAGGATCCTGTCTCCAAGGCAATTGTGGACCAGTGGGGGACACAAGTGATACAGAAAGAAACATAAAAATAAGACCATGGGGCCACGAAGGACGTGAGCAGGTGCTGCGAGCTGGAGGTGAGAGCAGTGTGCCCTTCAAAGGGGTACAGGGCGTCGAGAGCAACCCAGCTAGAGGAGGAAGAGCATCACCTGTTCAGATGACAGCAGAGAGGGTGACACAGCTGGAGCATCGTAAGTCAGGGAGAGCGCTGGGTCGCAAGGTTTGTAGAGGTAGATCACGGGGGAGGGGGAAGACGGAGCAGCGAGAATAGGTTCTGAGACTAAAGAATCAACAGCTCTCTCTGGACACACTGTTTGATGGGGCAAAATGAAGCAGATTTTCACTTTAAAGAAGACACTTCATTTTTAAAAGCAGCACTTCACTGATAATTTCACACTAATGCTATTTCACACACAAGCCACGTCATTGTCAAAATCAGACAATTTAAAATGCAGCATATAAATACTCAACAGCACAATTTCACAAATTACACATTTTTCACGTCTGCCTCTTAAGTAAGGCACAATCCTTCCTTCTGAGCTCCGCAGTCCTTAGATCTCTTTCCACTCTGGGGAAAATCTCTCAGCTCTCTGGAAATAGAGACTGATGGCTTGGTCCTCAAGTAATCTCTGTTTTTATAAGGTTACGGAGATTTGTAAAAGTTAAGTCATGGGTATTAAAGTGCAGGTATCTGACAGATTTTTTTAAAAAAAAACTTTAAATAGAAATATACTTTAGCTATTTCAGGTATAAAAAGGCTTTGGGGAGCAAAGAAACCAGTTTGAGCTTGGGCTCAAAAACCTTTCTGTTTTGTTCAGAATGCTCTTATTTCTTGCCCTTAAATTAAGGCAACTTGTGATTCAAAGGACTGATGAAAATACCTCCAAAAGTGTAGCAAGAGACAGACTGAAGTGCACAGCTATTGTGGAGCCTTAGTCCCATTCGCAGAAAGTCAGTTGCTTATGGCAGAAAAAGGAACAACAAAATACAAAATATTAGGAGGAAATTTACCCCTTTACACCTCTCTTCCTGCGTGTGTGAGAGAGGGAAAGAAAGACGAGTGAGTCTGGGGGCCAGTCGCCTTCTGACGCCGCCAGTGCAAGAAGAGAAATGAGCAACCCGAGCAGAGCAGTGACAGGCAGGGACAACTGTAGAGGAATTAGACGGCCTAAGTCCCGCTCAAGGGAAGTATAGCAAAACACTTAGACACACTTTCCCATTCTCTATTTTCCACATGGATTTAGTAGTGTGACTAAATGAGTGTCCTCAATATTTGTTTTTATTAAAATGATTTTGAGGATCAATACACAGGTCAATGGAACAGAACTGAGAGTCCAGAAAGAAACCCTCTCATTTCAGGCACTTGATTTTCAACAAGCTGCCGAGACAGTTCAATGGGGACAAGAACGGTCTCTCAATAAATGCTGGTGCTGGTTGGACGCCTGCCTCACACCACACATGAAAACTAACTCAAAATGGGTAACAGCTAGTCCTGAATTTAAGAGCTAAACACAGAATGCCTATAAACAAACACAGGAGTAAATTTTTTGTGACCTCAGGTTAGGCAGTGTTTTTTAGATAAGACACCAAAAGCAGATGGGACAAAAGAAAAAATAGACAAATTGGGCTTCATTGAAGTTAGAAACTTTTGCGCTTCAAAGGACACCATGAAGAAGGTGAAAAGAGAACCCACAGAATGGGAGAAAATATTTACAAATCATGTATCTGATAAGGGATTTGTACACAGAATATATAAAGAACCTTTACAGCTCAATAATAAAAAGACAACCCAAATTTAAAACGGGCAAGAGATCTGAATGCATGTTGCTCTGAAGAAGATACATAAATGGCCAGTAATCACATGAAAAGATGCTTAATGTCATGAGTCATTAGGGAAATGCAAAGCAAAACCCCAGCGGCATACCACTTCACACCCACGAGAAGGGCTTTAATAAGGCCGGCAACAGCAAGCACTGGTGAGGATACGGAGAAACTGGAGCCCTAGGACACTACTGGTAAGAATGTAAAATGGTGCAGCCACTTTGGAAAACAGTTTGGCAGTTCCTCAAAACATTAACTATGGAGTTGTCACATTACGCGACTCAGCAATTCCACTCCTAGGTGTAGACCCAAGAAAACTGAAAACACATTTCCATACAAAAAAACCTGTTCACAAATGTGGAGAGCAGCATTATTCATAACACACAAAAAGCAGAAACAACTCAACTGTCTATCAACTGATGAATGGGTGAACAAAATGTCTAGAGATCTATACAATGGGATACTATTTTGCCATAAAAGGAAATGAAGTTCTGATACATGTTATCAGTAGCACAACACGGATGAACCTTGAAAACATTCTGCTAAGTCAAATAAGCCAACATAAAAAGCTACATTTATTATTCCTGTTATATGTCCAGAACAGGCAAATCAACAGAGACGGAACGCAGATTAGAGGCTGCCAAGGGCTTGGGGTGGGAGGGGAAGTCTAGTGACTGCTAATGGGTACCAGTTTTCTTTTGGAAGCGATGAAAATATTCCGGAATTATATGGTAGTGATAGTTGGACAACCCTGTGCGTATATTAAAACTCACTTAATTGTACATTTTAAAAGGCCAAACTTTATGGTATGTGAATTGTATTTCAATACAAGAAAGAGCTTTGTTTTTAGCTCTCAACTCTCATCCCATTACCAGCTATCTATACCTGCATACCAGACATCCCACTGGATCAGCTCAAATTCTCCGTATCTGCGGTAATGTGGTAGAAGCAATAAAGATTGCCTGAAAGAAGACCTCTGTCATAGTCCTGCCCCTGCCCCTAAATAGCCATGTGAATTCAGGCAATCTGCATAACCTTTTTTGTGTGTCATTCTCCATTTTTGAAAGATGAATGGGTTGGACATGATTATTTTTATGGGACCTTTTGAATTAAAAATAATAATAAAAATAAACAAAATAATTTGGAGCACTTTCCTACAGGGGATTTCAAATGAAAATGCCTCAAAACTTCCACTTAGCCGTGCTCCAGTTGTTATAACATCTCGAACACCAAATAAATATCAGATAAGCTCAACACTTACTTTTATAAATTTAGAGATGACATAATGTTAGTTTTCTCATCCAGTTTCTTTGCAACCCCAAATCTCTGATGACAGTCCCACTAAAGTAACTTATATATATATTTCTGTTTATACATCTTCTAATTCCTCCTGATTTTAGAGCTGCTTCTTAATTGGAGCTTTGAGTCCATTTCCATCTTTTTCTACTATTTTCTCCAAATTTCCATCTTCTACCAGAATTTGGGCTCTTTTGGCCTCTTCCTTTGGATAGACTGTCCTCCATGGTTTAAGAAAAAACAAGAAATAAAAACCATTAAACCATGTCTTAACTCCCTAAAGGGAAAACTGTTTACTTCTTAAAAGGAATCTACACTTCTAGGTCCCATCTGCCTCTCAATCGCATCTTAAGCTCTGTAACCCAACTCTCCAACTAGGGCAGTATTGAAACTCTCCCTGGCAGCTCTCCCCCCACCTCCTTCTCACACTCAGTGGCCTTTTTAAGTCTTCATTATGCTTCACTTCCTTGGTACATCAGTTCTGATCAAATTCCTCTCCCTCTTGGCTGCTGTGATATGATGCAACATTTGTCCTCTTCCAATTTTTAGCGTCATTTGTTTTTGGTCCTTCACCTCCTTGCTGTGAGCCAGCCCCTATGTGAGATTCTCGGGAGGCTCGGTGCCGGGTCTCATGGGTTCCCTTTCACCACTCACCTCCTAGGAGCTCACCTACTGCTGAGGCCCCAAAGCCTCTTTACACAGATTACTTTCAACCTACATTTCTAACATCAACCCTTCATCACCCACAGGCTGCTGAACTTCTTCATCTTTATGTATCACTGTAATTTTTTAATAATTAATAGACTTTATTTCTTAGAGAAGTTTTTAGAAAATAGAGCAGAAAGTACAGAGTTCCTATATCTGGGCTTCTCTTCCAAGTTCCCTATTGTTAACACCTTGCATGGGTATGGTACATTTGTGACAACTGATGAACCAATATTGATACATTATCATTCCCTAAAGTCCATAGTCTACACCAAGGTTCACTCGGTATTGCACAGTTCTATGGGTATTTACAAAAGCATGATGTCATGGATCCATAAGCACAGTAACATATAGAACAGCAGTCTCCAACCTTTTTGGCACCAGGGACCAATGAAAGACAATTTTTCCATGGATGGGGTGGCAAGG
Organism: Varecia variegata; assembly: GCA_028533085.1. NCBI lineage: Eukaryota > Metazoa > Chordata > Mammalia > Primates > Lemuridae > Varecia > Varecia variegata. Next base: position 4,409,937 of record CM052445.1, read on the forward strand.
GGCTGGGGAGGGTGTGGCATGGAGGTCAGGCAATGATGCGAGTGGTGATGGGGAATGGCTGTAAATACACTCACTCCCCTCCCGCTGGGCAGCCCCCTAGTTCCCAAGTTTCATGGAAGACCATTTTTCCATGGACGGGGGTGGAGGAGTGGGGGCAGCAGCAGTAGAGCTCTGGGGACCAGTCCCTAACAGGCCATGGACAGGTACATGTACAGTAGAATAGAACAGCCGTGTTAAGTCAGGGTTGCAGATGTAGAATACTTTGTCCTAAAAATCTTGTGCTCCATCAACTGTACGTAACACCTCTAAATCCAACTTGCCACTTTTCAGCCACTCAGATTTCTCTCTAGATGTCACCATCTGAAGGCTTAAAATCTTGAATTCAAGGTTTTGCTCTTTTTCTCTTCCTTTTCATTCTCCTTGTGGTATCTTTTGTGTTTCCTTTACCTTTCACTTAGCACTGCTCTTCTATTCTACTGTACATCATGATTTAGTACAAGCAGGGAACTTGCCTTATGTATCTTTGTAAAGCAAGTGTCTCCAGGGCCCAAAATAAAACTGGTGCTCAAACAAACGAAGAATGATCTCCCGTCCCATTTCCAGGAGCACCAAGAGTTCGCTCTTGTGATCTGCCCTTCAGAGAAGCAGATGTTATAACAGTGCATATTGTTATTGTTTTGGGAGTTAAGCTGTTTGCAATTTTTTTCACTTTCAGTATTAGATATACCTACAATGAATTAAACAGTCCAGAAAAACGGTTATATAGGCAATCATTTAGCATCTTTGAATGTCTTCAAATCAATGTGAGAACTTAGTGTGGTAAGATCTGTAGCCTTCATCAGGATAGTAATTTAAATATTTCCACAGCTTCAAAATTAAGTGCTGTGTGCCATTTTATAAACACTCTTTATACTTAATTCCTGGAATGTGGGTATGGTTTTCAGTATGGAATCCACATAGAGACTATATCTATGTGCATAGCTTTAGATTGCAAGCATGTGGAGATTTCAAAAGCGATCTCTGGTTTTGAGTAAATTATACATACTACAGTTTTTATTACCAGACAAAAGATATATTACCTCCTTATCCTTAAATAAGGGTAAAAGGAAAAAGTAAGCTATCTCTAAGCAACTATCTTTTAGTAGATTCTAAAGCAAAGTCTGAATCTGCAGGAAATGAGAATGTAAACAAGAAAATATAGTTAAACATAATCCTTAGCAAAGCACCTAGCATGCATGGACTGAAAATTAACAACCAAGAAAACAGAAGCTGGCAAGTGAATGCTAATGTCAAAAGTTGGTAACTATTGCATTCTGGACCTGAGACCTCAATAATTTAAAACTATTAAACAATGCTCAAAATGTTCTGGCAGTGTCAAACTGTTTAATACCTCATTTTTCTCCTAAACAAAACTCTTAAACCTCAGCTCACTTCTGCCTTTTCTTTATGTTAGAAGTCCCCGTGGGCAGGGGCTATGATTTCAAGTTCACAGAATTCATTTTTCTATCCCCTAAGTCAAGATGTCATTTCAGGGGCCCCCAATTCAGCTGTGGCAGCTCGGCAGCAGGGCTGCGTCTGGCTCAGAGCATCTGTCGCTAAGGAGCCCCTTTAGAGGGAACAGCATGCCAGCCCAACTGAAACTGCCTTAACAAGGGAAAAAGTCCACTTTTAAAGACACTTTTGTATTTAGAATGTGTTTACAGAAAGCTCCCCAGTTTTGGGGATCCACTAATAACAGATAAACTAGCTACGCATTTTAGCTCTATAAACACAGGAATAATTGTTTCTATTTAATTGTTAGATCAATACACTTAGAAAGCTACAAAACTCATATGAAATTGGTTCATATCAGAAAATTAAACAGCAAAACACGTGGAGGTTACATTTCACAATTAAACTTAGTGGACAGGCTTGTTAGAACAGAGAGGCTTCTAAATTTTACAGCTGTTCAAGTAGGCACTACTTATTTCTATCTTTACGGTTTTAACACAAGTTGTGATATTTAGTAACACTTCTTCCCAGCCAGGAATCCACTGTCCTTTAATATCATTAAAAGAGCCATTCTTCACCCCCCGTCCCAGAAAAGGATTACAAATTGAGACAAGTATTTTATATGTACTGGCAAACACTAAAAGGCTAAGTTTAAGCCAAATGTTTTGCCAATGTACATATTGATAATACACTATATGCACAGGTGGTCACTTCATCAGCAGAATATTATTAGTGTGCTTTTTCCACTAAAAATGTATCTCTTTGTCCTTGCTGTGGACCATCACTTGTTATTTCTTCCGATACATGGACGTAAGTTCTTGCTGCAGCTTGTCACAGTAGCTCAGGGTGTGCTCTCTTACACAAGTTAGGCAAAGGTGGCAGGGATGGTGTTTCAGAAAAACTAGAGATTGGAACTGTGTACAAATCCATATATGGTCCTCAGATGCCTCTGCAGTACTATGATCCCAAAAACCATAGTACTGAGCACCAATTATATTAATAACTAGGGCAAATGGCAGGTAATAGCCCAACATGTTAACAGCAAACAGGTTTCATAAGTAAACCACAATTTCACATGGAACACTCAGAAAAGCCTGTAGGTAAAGGTCACATCTGAGTTGGTTTTTGAAGGAATGGCAGAATTTTAACACTGACAAATGGGGAACAGGGACGTGGCATTTTGGGTCCAGATACTGATAAGGACACAAGCAGGAGAGTGGGACACCACATACAATTTGTGTGATAAGTACTTATTAAATGACTAGAGGTAAAGTTTTTATCTGGGCCATACCTTTACAAATACACAATTTAATAATAGACATATATATTTTTATATATTATGGGATATTCCTTAAATTGATACCATGGATCTCTACTAAATTACTGTGTTATAGATTTAACTTTCCCCAAACACTGAGATAATAATTTTGATATTCAGTTTCAATAAATTGATGCATTTATAGTAAACTCACTTTATAAATCTGTTGCAATCCTGTCATTTGATTTAGTTGAGACTTGCAGTAAGTCAGCCGTGAAACTTGATACATAAATACTGTATTTCACTAAGAATATATAAATATAAAATCATTCACCAAAACTTGGTTCTATAGTCAAGAACTGCTCTCCTGGTTCAAGTTCCACATTCTCAATGTAAAAGTGCTATTTCAGTTGCAAAATGTCCAGTTAGTTTCAGGGGTTTTTTTTTTTTTTTAAGAGAAAAATTACAAGATAATTTGAGTGTAAATCCTTTATGACTTTTTAAAAAGTCCTCCAGTTTTTCATAATTGTCTTACCAACATCTAATTAGCTAAAAAACAAAACAAAACAAAACCACTCACCTGTGAGTCTTTCCAAAGCATGCAAATTGCTTTTCACTTAAAAAACTCCCTTATCTTCTGCACGTGTATTTAATCATTTTATGTAATAGTTTATATTACGTGGTTCTAATAACTTGCACCTCTGGTGAGGTAGTAACCGCTGACAGGGCGCATAGATCGGATGGGAAATAGAGCTTCATTTTTCTTCTTTCACAACTGGAGGAGTTTCGACGTGTTAGGCGGGAGATTTACTTTTATGATGAAATGGAACGTAAGTCTATTTTCATACTTATCTATTGCTAAATTAATATCTAGCACCTCAGCCCTCTATTTTCCAACTCAATCAGAACCGACACACACTGATAATAGAATTCCAGGAGTTAAGTTTCCTACTGCTTCTCAGACTGTCTTTCTCCATTCATTTTGAGAAACAGTTCTCAACCACAATGAACATTTATCATCTCCCTAGATTTTATGTAGGAAATGAAGCTCACTTAGAACTACTGTATTTTCTAAATAAAACATGCAATTTATATCTCATAATGCTAAAGTCAATTTATTTTTTTAAAAAACTGGCAAGCATTTAACGAGCATTAGTCACCCATCTTTCAAAGCTTTTGCCTACCCTGGACGAGCAAGATGAGAAATGTAGCTGCTGGTCTTGGAGCTCCCCACCACACTCCAGTAAAGAAACTGTGCCTCCATCGTTCAATCTTAATCACTCGTCTCACCACAATTATTCATTGTGTATATTTGTAAAGACAAGTTCTAAGATGACGTATGCTTATTTTTAACGATAATGGGAAGTGTCTTCCACAAGGTGAAAATGTTTAAAAGTTATGTTATTCGTATAATGAATCTCTAATTAACGTAGGTTACTGTATAGATGACATATTTAATATTTAAATAGTCAAGTAACATTTGTTTCACATCCAACCACTTCATGATCTTCATGTTTCAAAGTGTACTGTTAAATCTCCCAATAGCAAATGCAAGGTCTCTGGCAAGCAGGAGGAGGAACACCCCCGACATAATTCCTTTCCAATCATTCTGAAACTTCTGCCCATTTCAGGGGGTGCCACCCACAGACAAGGACGTGGGAGGTAGATTTTAAGAGCACCTTTTGTTCAACTTTACCTGTATGAATTGCAAAAACAGTTATGTGCTTGGCCACTGGGATAGAGCTGTGGGGCAATACAGCAGCCACAGAGAATTTGGCTTGAAGCTGAGAAACAGGGATTCTTCTTCGGGTCAGAACACTAACTCATTCCAGGTGAGCGAGCCTGCACAGTTTACTAGACTTGCTGAAAGCCTGAGAGAGAGATGCCCAGGGCTCTACAGTCATCCCAGAAGAGGGAGCACAGATTTTGCACAAACCTCCAAAAGTAGCCAGTGCACAGAAGTGGAGCACCCAGCCAGCCACAAACCCCACCCAGCACTCTTTCCACAATGCAGATTTCTTTCCCGGTTGTAACCTGGATGCACGTTATTCAGACAATAGCCCAGTGTTTTCCTATAAACAGACCCCAGAAACCTGAGCCAGATTAGGGCTCAGATTTCAGGTTCTTCTGTGGCTGAATGGAAGTGTAGTTTTCTAAGGGTCAAGATCTCCGTAATTCTTGACCCTGAAAGATGCTTTCTGCTGCTTCTGCTCAGGATTAATTCAGATTTGGGCAACTGAATGTTTTTAAGGAGGATCTCAGGATCCTGAGCCCTTTTTGGCTGCTGAAACTTAGGAATTTTACGAAGGTTACATTTTCCAAGCACAGATGGAACTGAGGTGGCTGAAGCAGGGCTTTGGGATGGAGAAGCCCAATACGACTGCGATCACTGGGGTGCTACTTCTCAGTTCTGAGACACACGCTGTCCTTGTGAGACGTTCAGTTTGTCAGTCAGCAAATCTCCTCCCTAGGGATGATTTTTTTTAGGCAAAAATTCATATAGTGCCTCCAGGTGTTCAGGAACTTGCCACACAACTCCTTTAAAGACAAAATGAGTTGCTGCACCTTAAATCATATGCAGCATTCTTGAAAAATCACTGCAAAGAGTCTTATGTTAGATATATGGGCCTGATTCAAGAGTCTGTAATAACGCCTGGCGTATGTTCTGCTTGTGTATTCAGGACTGACCTGTTACCCACTTTGTGTTTATAATCATGTAACTGTGTTTATTCCCCTTCCCTGCAGTAAACAGTTCACCTGAGCTTTGCCCACTCTGCACGGATTCTCTGTCCTGCTTGCCCACTGTTTTCTGTTACAGATTTTTACTTGTTATAGATGCAGTATATGGAGTTAGTATTCTAAACTCAGGACTTCTGGTTTAAAATGTTGGCTTGGCCACTGTTGGGCCATGGACAAGTTACTTGATCTTGGGGTGTGCCTTGGTTTTGTAACATGGGAACCATCTAACAGGGGGTTCAGGAGTTGGTGGGTGTGACATAAGGTAATACAATATGTATAAAGCAACTTAAAATAGTGAATGATACATAAAAAGGCCCAATAAATGTTAGCTACTATTGTTATCATGATTATTGTAGAATATACTGAGTCACCAGAAAAGGTTTCAGCTTTTAACCTCCTTAGGAAATGTGTTGCATTTTCCTAAAGATATGGCTGCTCTGTTGGAAATGTCCAGTTTTGTTACCATGAAGAAGAGTCACTCACTGTTTTGTTCTCTTAGGTCAAAAGAGAAAAGTGGTATAATAATTCATTGCTTAATAACGTTCCCCTGCTCCACAATGGCTTCACCAGCCGTCAGCAAGAGCATTGAAATACTTGAATCTGAGGGTGGCTTCCAGAGCAGGAGTCTTTAAAACCACAGAGACAACTGCAGGGGAAAGTTCCTTGTCCATGTGAACACACTCGGGACTGGGAGCAAACCCACGCGGACTCCAGGCTCTCCAGCCCACGTCTGCCCTCTGGTGCAGCAACTCCCGTGACATCACTTTCAAGTGACCCACTTCTGTCAGGACCCATCTAATCGTCACCAGAATGATTCTGTGTTTGGGGAGGGAGCAAACGCAGGTATTTAGACTCTCGTAGGAGCTCATACATCACGCCACTGGGGGAGTTAAAGACCCGCTGCGCTGGCATATTGCTGTCTTGAGTTAAGGGCTCTTAAAAAACAGCAGGCACAAGATCACTCTGACCTTCATTCTGTTTCTCAAAAGCAGGAGATGAAATTTTCACCTAAAAGATTCCCTCCCTATACCAAGAGGAAAGTAACATTATTATCATCAAGAAGGAAAAGTTGAAGCCAACGCAATCTGTACAAACAAACCTTGTTACACTGACCCTTATCTTCCCAGTCACTTCTCCACCCAGTTACCCCCCACCCCTGGCCCTATCACATTTTACAACTTACTATTCTTTGCCTACTTCAGTCTATAAGTGATCGACTCTGTTCCTTTGGATCTTCATTTTCTTATAGGGGCTCTCGTGCCACATATGATTTATATTAAATAAATTTGTATGCTTTTCTCCTGTTAATTTGTTATACAAGTTTTTTTTTTAAAGAGATAGGTCTGGCTATGTTGCACAGGTTGGTCTCGAACTCCTGGGCTCAAACGATCCTCCTGTCTCAGCTTCCTGAGTACCTGGGACTACAGGTGCACACCACCATGCCCAGCTTAATTTGCCATGCCAATTTAATTTCTAGACCAGGCAGAGCCAGGACCCCAAGAGGATGGAGGTAGAGTTTTGCCTCCCCTAAATCACTTAACTGCCACAACTACCTTGAGAGGTCAGTTAAGTCCCATTTTATAATTAGGACCCTGAAGTACAGAAAGATTATCCAACTGGAGCTTGAATCCAAAGTTCATACTCTTTGCATTGCAAAAGTAATGTCTCCCAGCCTTTTCTTTCAAAGGTCATCCTCCGTTAACATCTCTCCCTTCAAATACTGCACAATTTGATAGTATTATCTAATTAAGGATTTAAAATTATTTGAAATAGTCTTCATCCACTGAGGATGGGAACACTCAGTTATTTTTTTAAAAAAGCCATCTATAAAAGGATAAATCTTTACTTTCCATAGGTCAGTTGGACAAAAGGTTACATCAAAGTGTATGACTGCAGACCATTGAATGTGCCAAATCATCCATGTCGAAACACCCCACCATGTTCCTGTGTCCCTCCCCAAAACACACAAAGAGCTGAGGAAGTTCTTAGAGAACCAGGTGACACTTTTCACAAATAATAAATGATTCCCTGAGGGATTTTCAGAGTTACATGAATCATTGATCATTTTCTAAGTGTCTTCACAGTAGAATCACTACTATTTCTTGCAGCACAAGTGAAACAAACTCAGTTTGATTTCAGTCTAGAAGCTCATTACATGACACATGGTGGCCATAAGTAACTAGGAGATTCTCAAGGGTGAGAGAACCTCATGTTGAAGAAGTCCTAGCCTCTGCAAAATTAAACAGGGAAAATAGCACGCGTTTTAAGAATTCTTAAAATAAAATTAGCCATGGAATACTAAAAGAGATTCATTCCTATTGGATACAGATCCAACCTGTGTAAATTATCCAAGCATCTAAGACTCGCTTACCTCTAAATAGGTCTGATTTAACCAAGGTATCATTCTACAGGTGACTACTCACACTTTAAATAGAATCAATCTGCTAATGCTACACCATTTCTCCCTTTCAATTATAATGAAATATCAACACCTTTAATTTTTATGAAGTCAACATGGAATGTTTAACAAAACTTTAATATGGCAAAAATGTGCCATCCGGAATAATGAACTTGCCCTGAAACAGCTGACAGGCCCTGAGAGATGCTCCCCATAAACAATAGTGCAATTAAATAGTTTGGGCCTAAACTGAATAAGACCTATAGTAATAAGACAAATTCCTAGAAAAATATGCATATATGCCTAATTTAAAAGACTATATATAACAGTTTCCCTCAAGTCCAATTAGTTAACGCAAAGCTTCTCTTAAACACATCACTTATTATGATCAATTACCAAAGTGTAAACTTTTAAGTAGCCAAACACAATTTTAAGCCAAAAGGAACTAATAATATAGAGGACTCAATAAAACAGAATAGAGTGCACTACAATGGGAACTAAACTGTAATATATCTGGAGCTCAAAAAGTAAGGTGAAATTAGTGATTAAAATAGATTTTGCAACAGAGCAGTTTTGTTTACTGTATTGTGGTCGGCTTTTATTATTATTTTGGTACATTTAAAATCCAACTCATGCAGCATATAAACTACCTAACGTTCACTAGAGACTCAGGAAGAGATAGTCTGTGAAACCCTGCTAAGGTGGAGCACTGTTTTAAAAAACTACCTAATAGTATTTATCGTGTAGGGAAAACTATGTGTAAATAAAAATATGAATATTATTGACAGCAAAAGTGATTTTAATATTTTAAGATTCCATAAGTGATCCTCCTTCCCATAACGTCCTCATTTTTGTTGCAATGGCCCACTTTTGTTTCTATGGGATTTGGGGTGATTATTTTGTTTTTATTATGCATGCCAGCTATGCTGCGGTTGCCTTCCTCCTGACCGCTTTCATTATAGACTCAATTCACAAACACGTATGAATTAAAATGTGGCAATTTTCTGATTATAAAATCAATGTGCCATTTTGGAACATTAAAAAAAATCTGTAAAACACATAGGAAAAATCATCGTTGATTTACTACTCAAATATAAGTACGTACGTAGATATACTTTTTGTCCTGCTAATCTTTTTTTTCATGTGCACATATATTTGAATGGCTGAGTTTATATGGCATTTAAAATTTAATTATTTAGCTTAACTAAGCTTTCTCTTGGTCATTAAATATGCTCAATAATCATGTTTTTAAGTACAAACTTACAGTGGCCCAGTCACTGCAAATAAACTTTCAAAGTGCTTCCCATGCACATGACACCTCACCCCAAAAAGCAGGCTGTGACACAGGCTGAGAACAAGGGCACAACCCAGTCAAAGGGTACAGTTTTGGGGTCAGCAGTGAAGCTGCGGATGGCACTGCTGTCTGCAGCTCCGTTTCAGTTATTTTGTTTTTGTATTCTTTCTGTATTCTTTGTTGTTGTTGTTTTCAAATGACCAGTCTAGGCCTCTTTTATTCCTGCGACTCCTGTGGTAATAATGCCCTGGGGCCTCCTTCCTGTAAGGAGAAGGAAAAAGCCTCCTGCTTTGGCAGCGGAGTGAGGACCAGGATGTGCGGCAGGTAACAGGAGCCCTGAAATCCTGAGGGGCAGTTCAGCCTCCAGGGCTGAGGTCCCTAGAGCGGGGTCCCCATCCCCGTGGGGCGTCCACCTGGAGATTCACCTGGAAAAGCCCCGAGGACCATCACGCCAAGAAATCTGTGTTTGCAGGGAGCTGATGAAGTCCCTGGCAGCTGTCAATTATTTTCTGGAGAAACATGAAAACTGCCTTCTCCTCTACATAAAACTGACCTTCTTCATCAATTTTATAGTGCTTACTCCCCCCTGGGTTCCATGTCCTTTAAGATCTCTCTTTTAAAATCTTAGCACTTTAGAAGGAACCGAGTTAAGGGTTCCAGCAGGCAATGCTGTTGTGTAGCACCATGGCAGCTTCAAACAAGCAAGAAGAAACACATCCCTCTGGGCCAATGCTGAAGATGTGAGACAGTCCCTTAGGAAGCCAGGCCTGGTCTCTCCTGTTTGGAAACAGCTCTTCCCACTTAGGTCCTGCCTAATTCCATCCTCTGGGGAACCAGCTTGGACACTCGTTACGTTAAAGAGGATTTAATACGTATCCCACTCTCAGCTCCAAACGCCAGTCCTCGCGGCTCCTACATGGGGAAGAGATGGTCTCAAGTGTTCTCAGGTAGAAAACAACAAATGCAGCCTTCTTGCTGAATGAGTTCCAATACTCCAGTAGCAACTAGATCATAACTCTACAATTTAGCCCTTAATCCTAAGAAGGTATTTTTTTTAAGAAACTAGGATCCTACGAAGTGATCATAGTTTTTAAAACACATATGTTAGGGAAATATCGACCTGTCAACTCCAGATTTTAGTTTGAGCTCACAAATAAATGCAAAGAAATGCCCTTTCCATCTACCATGTTTTCATCAGTCTTTTTTCTAAGGAATGATTAAGTAATAAAGGACCAGAAATAATTCTAGACTATTTTATCTTGGGCCAAGGAGATTTGAGATAAATTTCTTTACTGTTTATCAACATCTTTATTCTACTAGATGTTGGTATGTTTCTCAGCAAACTCTGAATTTATTTTTTTAAAGACAGTTGTTAATAACTACTAATTAGGTTGACTATAACCCAAAAAGGTAAAAATAATTCTGTAAGTTTGACACAAGAAATAGCAATTCTTCTCCCTATTATTTTAATTCTGAGAAAAGTTTACTTAAAAATCATGCACTCCCACTAAAAATATACATCTAAAACAAGCTATGTCAATGTGCTGACAATCTGTCATCCTGAATAAATTCCTTCAGCTGTCACTTAGTGGGTATGGAAAAGAAATTGACTAAATATGCTACACGTGGGCACAGAAGGTCTCTCTGCATTACGAGTTGGATACAGAAGGGAAGGCCTACCCCAGCCCCAGAAGGTGTCCAGCACAGGAGCAGTAACTCCCATGCTGTTGTGGGGCAGATTCTTAAACCAGGGTGAAGCACGGACTAGAGCCTCAAGCCCTTAACAATGCTATAGTTATATGGTCTATCAAGTGTTAAATACCTTAAAATAATCCTAACGTTTCATTGGAGGGCTGACTATGTGGTCGGCACCATGCTAAAGATTTTCTCATATGATTTTACTTCATCCTCACAGTCTTTTGGTGTGTGTACTTCTATTATCCTCATTGCACAGAAAAGGACAGCGAGGCTGAGAGCTGGAAAGAGGTGTGGCTGGGTTTGCAGGGCTTGAGCTGGAAGCTCCGTCCCCTGCGGCCCGACTGTAACCGGTAACCACACGGCTTTTGGCTACTTGGCAGGACCAGTGAGACTGCCGGTGAAGGGCGGTTCCAGGGGAAGCCACGTCTGTGGGCTCCTGGCACTTCTGCACAGGAAGGGGTGGCAGGTGTTGCTCACTAGGCCAACTCACCCCTCTCCACCATCATCTTGCTTTCTTATTGCCGTGCTATTCTGGTCACCTTTTACCAAGCCCTGCCTTAAACGATGATATTCTCTGGAGTTCAGTGACTGCCTGGCCTCTGGTTCACGGGTTCACAGCCCCCTGGGGTTGGGCCTCCAGAACTCCAGGACTCCAGAACCATGGGAAAGTCAAGCCCCAGAATCCAAGAGGCAGAGAGGCCTGGCCGATGGCACTAGGGAACCAGCGGCCCTTGGGGTGAAGTTCTTGCTTGATTCTTCCCCCATGTAACCAAAGGGAGGGGTTCGGGGAGCTGGAGGGAAGGGGGAAGACACACGTGCCCCTATATCCTCTGGTTTTCCAGGCTGACCTATTTGTTTCAGGAACTTCCAATATGACGATAAGAACACTCCAAATATCCAAAACCATGTCCTTTGCTACCCAAAATAAAAATGCATATTAACTTAGTTTAATACACAACTGGTGGTTGCCAGAGACTAGGGGTGAGGGTAGGGGTTTGATTACAAAGAAACATTTGGTTTAAAAAGTAAATCTTTTGGAAAAGTTAAATGGGAGAATATATTGGTCATTCACACAGTGAATTTTTCCATGAAAAAAATTGTCTTCCATGAAACTGGTCCTTGGTGACAAAAAGGCTGGGGATGGCTGCTATAAAAGATTTGAATAGACATCACCAAACAAGATGTACAGATGGCAAATAAGCCCATGACGAGATGTTCAATACGGAAATAAAACAGACACACCCATTTCAGATATTTACTAAGGAAATGGAAACATGTTTACACTAAAACCTAAAAGTGGGTGTGTATAGGAGGCATTATTCATAATTACCAAAATTGGGAGATAGCCCAACTGCCCTTCAACAGGAGGATGGATAAACACACTGCTGTACATCACACAGTGGACTACTACTCAGCAATAAAGAAGGATACACTATTTATACGACATGGATAAACCTCAAATGCATTATGCTGAGTAAAAGAAGTCAGGATCAGAAGGCCATACACTGCACAGTTTCATTCATATGACATTCTGAGAAAGGCAAAACTGTAGGGTCAGAAGACAGACCAGTCACTGTCAGGAACCTGGTGTGGGGGAGGGGCTGACGACAAAGGGGCCTGGGGATTTCTGGAGCTATGGCACCGTTCTGTATCTGAGTGTGGTAGTGACGACACTGCTGTGTGCATTTGTCAAGACTCACAGAACTGTGCACTAGAGGGGGTTAATTTTTACTGCATGAAAATTATGCCTTATAAAAAAAGAAAATGGTATACCATACTAATAAATACTTCCAATAGAATAAAGGCAACCTTAAGGTGGGGTTAACAAGAAGGTAAAAGCTTCTAGTTAATACCTTATGTTAAGAAAAAGCAACTTTCAAATTGGCAAGGGACTAACAAAAAGATTATCAAAACAACATGCACCTCAATTAAAGGAACAATAATAAATTTTATCCTATAATCCCTGGATAAAAGGGGCCGATATTTTAATCAATATTTTACTGGCATGTTCTGGACATACATGCAGTATTTAACAGGATGAATCTACTTTGCCTTCCCTCGGTTGAAAAACCAGTCGAGAAAGCGTATGCATGACTTCTATTCATGAGCAGTCTTTAAATAGTCCGCTTGATCCGCCGGGACACTGGAATTGAGAAGGGAAGAGCATTTTAAACTCTTAGGACATCTGTTGGGAAACCAATACCATGGCTCCAATGAGTCGTCAGCATGCAATGAAGATTGTTCACCACTTAAAAGTACGAACATTTATTAGAGGAGCGATGAGTTTCCTGATGTGAGACTTATAAATAGAAGCTATTTTAACTAAAGGTCAAAGGCAGCAACCTCCTAAGTCCAAGAAAAAGAAAGATGAATTGCATTATCATAAATACGTTATGTGTGTATAAGAGTGTTTTAGAGCTATAGGCTAAAATCTATGTCCAGCTCCTAAGTCAAGCTGACCAGCTTAGAGAAAAGGAGGGAAGACCCTCCACAAGTAAACGCGTGACTGTCAGACGAAGAGAATGATTCTCCCCCACTAGCGCGGGTACATAACGAATTCCCTTGGCCTCCTTCCCCTTATCTTCTCCTTCGCCTGCTACGGAAGGTGGTCTTTCCGTTGGCACATCGGCTTTTCTGCAGCCTACACCTCCAGTCTCCATTCTCCATCTTGGCTTTCCTACCACCCTTAATCAGATACCACTGAAATCCACTTGTTCAGAATGGTGCTATGTGGGTACACAGAGAGAAAAATGGATAGACAGGCATGGTGGGTAGATTTGTGCTCAGACACTGTTACAGAATTATCTTTAAAAATTAAAGGAAATCTGATTTCAAAAGTTTTAGGCAAGTAGGTCTCCATTGGCAGGAGAAAGAACAGTAAAAAATACAGGAGGGCAACACAAACAAACTAACGTGGCAAGAAAAACCAGTAGGAAAAAACCTAACTTGTAAAGTCAGCTTTATAAGAACGAAATCTATTTGGGAGCCAAAATAAAAATTAGGTTAAAGTAGTAATGTGCTTAAAGAATGCAATCACAATTATTCTTTAGGGTCTCAAAAGATGGGGTTAAACACCATATAATATAAATTTAACTTCCAGTTCTTGAAGGCTATAGTTCTTCATAAATGAAAACTACACTAGGAAAGATTTAAGTTAGATCAGAAAAGGCATTTCCTAAAAGGAAAGACAAATAATATGCTCCCTAAGTAATAATTTCTTATATTCTAAAACAAAAACAAAAACAAAAACAAAAATGCCTGATAGATTCTTACATGCCTGCCTCTACTGAAATGGGCAATGGATTACTGTTTATAGAGCACTGTGTACTAGTCCTGTATGGGGCAAAGTAGGAAAGAAACAGTCCCTGTCCTCGGGGAAGTCATAATCAATTTGGAAAATAAAAGTAACTTTCCCCCTTACAAGCAATCACTACTAAACTATGCAGCTGCTGTCTCTGAACGCCACAGGCCTTTAAGGAAGGGAAGCCAGCTGGAACAGGTGAGTGCTAATGCCGGGGTGAAGTAGCTGGACCCCCGCGCTGGGGTTTTATTTTGTCTCTGCCACGGCAACAGAGTGGGCGCCCTGGTTATAGAACACAGCCCAGCACAGGGCCGACCTCTCACAGCTCACAGGCGCCCTGGAAGTCCTTGGCATCGGCTTTGTGTTTGGACTTGCATTTTTTTATTCCAAGGAGATTTAAACATTTTATAGAGTTTCAAAGACTACATTTTTAAACCATCAATGCCTAAATCATTTTTTTTTAGTAGTGGATCTTTATAATGATCCTTTTAGGTAAGGCAGCTGCAAAAACATCATTTAAAAAAAACATATATTGTCACATGGAAAGGGCAGTAAGAGTCTATTTTTATAAAGTTCAAAGTGATTGTGTATCTTGCAGGGAATCCCTTCAGACTGCTAGTATTTCTCTGGTTTAATACCTACCTCCTCCCCATCCCCTTACCCCCTCCCCACCTTTTGCTAATAAACTCCCAGCTCTATCAACTAGCAGCAAGCAGCTGGCCTCTGAGAGAACATTCCCAAGCACATGTCTAACTAGCTCTGCAGTCATCTTCCAACTGAAATGCAACACCCAGCGCTCTGCACTTCTTCCCCGTTAAGTACCCAGGGCTTGGCTAACTGCTGACGTTTCTTACAAAGCGGGAAGAAACAGAGCATGTGGATGGGACAGGCAGGTGCTGGCCTCACTTAGATACACCCCCCGGGCCTCACCTGATCAGCTCCTACTCTTTCTTCAGGTCTTAATTCATTTCATCCTGGGATCCCAAGGCTGCACCCCAGCACCCTGTAAAGGGCCACTTCTAGGAGCTCTCACTGCAAGCTGTCTTCCTCTAAGCCAGCACTTAATTGTGAGAATGCTTATCTGACTTCCCTGCTCGATTCCAAGAGCAGGGGCTGTCTTGTCCATCTTGTCCCCATGACCCCAGAGTGCTTGACTTGCAGAATGAAGGCAAAGAAAGCAGAATTCAGAATGTCTGCATTTCCAGTTAACTCCCATTTTCCAACTGCCCAACGGGAAGAGTCTCTAGTTTTCCCACCAACGTATTAAAATTGTAAGAGGGGAAAAAGTCACTGGATGAACTTTTGATCATGGTTTAAAACAATTATTCTCTATCAATTCTAACATGTAAAGTGAAATCTACTCCAAAGCCAGCAACTTCTTCACCATTTACAAGGCAGACTCAGTTACTACTGGGAATAGATCCCAGTCTGCAATGTGGCTGACCAAGCCCACTGCATGTGTGCACTAACATCTGATATTTAATTAAGGCTCCCCAACCAAGAAGCCAATCATTCAGTAAATGAAAGAAGGGGCAATTCAGATATAATTATTTTCAAATAATAATGACCTGAAAAATAGAGTGGGGGAAAAAAAACCTCTCACAATTCCAACAGAAAAAAAATAAAGCTGTGAAACAGTGAAAGGGAATATATACATGTTTACAGGGAAATAAAAAATTCAAATTAATCATCTACTGGAAATTTTTTGGATTAGAACAGCAAGTTATACATGAACCATAATTCATTTTACTTTTTTTTTTTTTTTGACAGAGTCTCGCTCTGTCACCCAGGTTAGAGTTCAGTGACATCATCATAGGTCACTGCAACCTCAAACTCCTGGGCTCAAGAGATCCTCCTGCCTCAGCCTCCTGAGTAGCTGGCACTACAGGCACATGCCACGAAGCCTAGATAATTTTTCTATTTTTAGTAGAGACGGGGTCTTGCTCTTGCTCAGGGGCTAGTCTTGAACTCCTGAGCTTAAGCGATCCTCCCTCCTCGGCCTCCCAGCATGCTAGGATTACAGGTGTGAGCCACCATGTCTGGCCTTATTTTACTTTTTAGATTTGAAAACAGAAAACGAACTGCCTTTTCTTATACTCCACAGTATTATAAAATAGAGGGGTTTTTGTTTGTTTGCCTGTTTTAGGATTGTCAGATAATGACAGATTTTTACTAGCTGTCAACTGAATTCTGTTACTTAGGTTTCACTTGGTCCCAAATTTGCTGTGGTTTTAGAATTTCTATTTCCCATTCAGTGATAGTATTTCCAGACCTCCATGCTAAATATACATACCATTTCCTGGCCTTTATCCCATATCAGTTTAACAACCCTAAGAAAATACTAAAATATCTTATATGTGTTGCCAAAAATAAGTAGTAACTCCCAAGTAGTATAAAATTTCCATTTTTTCACATCAACATCCACATGTTATGGTTATTCTCTGTACGAGGAACCACCAACTAATCACCACCATGATTTGAAAGTCTCACCTCTATTTTAAAGATAATCTTTCACATTTTCTTTATGTTATACCAAAGTTTACGAGAGATCCAAATCATAATTTTTTGAAATATAGGTTAAATTCAAGTCATGTTCTATTATTTTTCTCTTTGAATTTTACTGCCACTAAAAATTTTATCTACTCCAAATAACCTTTTCCCAGGGGTTCAGAGAGTCTGTGGACAAATGCACACCTAGTAAATGCTTAAAACGCTGGTGCTGTGTGTTTTGAGACTGTACTCTCTTCAGGACATTCTGCATAACTAACTCCTAGTTTGATAAATGATGTAGGAACTTTAAAGAATTTATTCAACCCTTCTCTTTAAGAAGATATCACAGAAAGGCCAAAAATATATAAGGGATCCTTCCCTAACCCCTTCATCCCCAATCTTTGCATTTAAGGCAAATTCCTCCTATTGCCAAAATCAAAGAGTTTTTAAAAATCAGGCTGTGCTTTCTGCTTAAAAATTATATGGGGAGAGAGTTATATAGTGGTCATGATTTATGCCCCAGGATTAAAACTACAAAATTATATTTATGTTCTCTGCTTACAATCTGCCTTACATATTGACAGACAAATTTTCTTAAATCACCTTTACCATGTAACTTGCCTATTCCAAAATGGAAAAAAAGGAATCCCAGCTTTTAACAGCAACAAAACTCCTGTTAAGATATTCAGATCCCGCCTGGCCACTCACATCCTCTACCCGGACCTCCCTCCCTCCCTCTGCTAATTGTATCCCATCCCAGCACCTCACAGGGACACACAGGGACGCACCCCCTCCAGCCGGCTGACACGAGTCCCACCTGCCCGCAAGGCTCAGAAGCTCTGAGAGTTCTAGCCCACAACAGGATTTTACCTTCTGAGAAATACGGTCCATCTGGCCACAGCCATGAAACTTAGCATTTAGTTAGTTTAATACAAAACAAAACTACATGTAAAATTTGTTTTCCAAACCTTCGACAAGCTCCCCAAAGCATATGATCTGTCTTTACATATTTTTGTTTCCCCCACAATGAGGAAAGCAGCAAAGTACTTGTGACTTTTTTATTTTTTTCTTTTTTTTTAGCCTTTTGTTTATTGTGGTAAAATACATACAACATGAAGTCCACCACCTTGACCATTTGTAAGTGGAGGTCCCAGCGGCCCACACGTGCTCTGCAGTCCCAGCAATTCCCACCTCGCGCAGCCACCACCGCCACCCATCGCCAGAGCCCTTCGTGACACTCTTGTCACCATCCATGGGGGGGGCAGAGAGGAAATCACCAGTCTGTTTCCAATGATAAAAGTCCAGTTTTCATGCATATAACTGAACGCTTAAAAGGGGTATATCTTTCTGTATGTTAATTATACTTCAATAACACCGATGAAAAACACAGTGAGGGGATGACGTGATAGAGGAGGCTGGTGACAGCTGGGACCCAGACCACAGAGGGGCAGGTGAACAGGGAGAGAGCAGGGGACATGCCAGCCTTGGAAGGGGCTGCAGAGAGTAGCGCGTTCGCTCACTCATTCACTGCCAGCATTTCTGAGCACCTCTGTTCCAGACACCCTGCCAGACACTGCAATCGATCAGATGTATGTTTCAGAAGTCTTATCCTGGCTGCATTAGAGATGGTTGAGGAGGAGAAACTAGTGGGTTTTGCAGCCCACAAGGTGAAAAGTACTGAATTAAGGCAGTAGCAGAGGGGATGGAGGCAAAGGTTGTACAATTTTAGTTTTACCTAGTAACAGAGACACCACAAAACCACAGGTCCTATCATTTTGTTCCTACTTTTCAAATCACTTGAACCAATGGTTACTTTGGCCTGATTAAGTTTTATGTGGCACATTCAACAAGAATTAGATAAGATCTGTGGGCAAGGAAGAACCTGCTGTACAGATAAAAATACATACATTGAGCATGTGGTGAAAAGCGTCTAATTAGATCACTACCATTTTGGTGGAACAGTGACGGCCTGCGTGGTGAGACAGCTGCTATTCCACAAAGCTTTTCGTGAATGAAACTGGAGATGACTGGAAGGTTTATCAGGGCAGGAATGGTCAAACAGATTGCAGGAAATCACACGCACAGGCTTTATACGTGGTAACGGGCATGACCTCCAGAACACGCTGTTAGATGAAACAGGAGTTGCAGAAGTGTTGCACAGCATGTCGGCATTTACCTAAAAACTGACTTGTCTGTACACACAAATATCTGCGTAACTGCAAAGAAAAAAGTGAGGACAGATAATACGTACGGGGTGTGGTGCGGGAGCAGAGAACTCTGTGCTCCACACAGCACTGAGTCCATCCACGTGTTCTTGCGCAGGAAGGTTAGTATAGCAAGTGAGGAGACTGCGTTACATCACAGGCTTGCAGCTCTTCCCCACTGTCTTTACTGACAATTCCAGTCAGATAACGATCCCATAATAACAGCTAAGGCTGTAGAATGTGTGTCGTGTCATGTGCATACACGTGTTTTTTTGTTTTTTTTTTTTTAATTTGCCAAATCGCTTTTACGCTATTTTTAAATGCCTGGAAGTCATGTATCTCAGAAGACATTTGAGATGAGAACATGTTGGCTATTGCAAAGGAACTCTCCTTGAGTTATATGAAAACTATTTAAGAGAAATAAGTAATGTATTCAATTTATTCTCACTTAAGTAATTAATTATAAGGTTACCTTTGGGAACAAAAAGTGGTCTTCGCAAATGCGCAAATCAACATACAATAATCTTTGATCTTAAAGTTCAAAACACACTAAAATAGCATGCAAGTAGCATTAATACTTTCCTACTTCTGAAATTATATTTGAAGTGCATGTTGATGCAAAGGAAATGATTTGGCCATGGTAGACATGGTCTGAGCTTGGGCTCAGTCAAGGATTTTGTTTTCTTGATTTTCAAATGAATATCTCCTAGAAATACTACATACAAAATCAGTTTCAGAGTGGTAGAGACTTTTTACATTTTTTAAACTTTATAAAGAATGTTTAAAAAGGCAGTTCACAAAAGGCCATTAACAACTGCTGCTGGCTACAACTAAAACACTAATTTGAGGCACTGGCATGGCACTTTGGGGGCCTTGTTCCAAATGGAATTTTTCAGACAGATTAAAATTGCACTCTTCTCAGCCTCAGCCCACTTCAAGTTTAAAAAAAACCAGCAAGATAGTAGGTGTAAATGACTAAGAAGGGGCCCCAAGAGATGCTCTGAAAGCGAAAGTGTTGGGAGCGCCACGCAGATGTCTCCACAAGGAGTCTAGACTATCTGTAATTTGCTGATTGTGAGTGAAACCAGATTATGAAGAGACCTCGCAAAGCTAAGAGCTACAGGAGCACAAAATGCTGGGAACCTCGGGCCGGCACATAGGAGCAGGAATTCCAGTATCCTTCACACTATTATCTATGACCCAAAGTGACATTTAGGAGTGACTCTTATCACAGATGCAAAAAAATGTGGGAGAAGGAGGGGGACAAACATCTTCTAAGTGCCAAAAAGGCACTGTAAAAATAAGAGCAGGAAGAAGAGAGAAACTCCAAAACTATTACATCAGCATCTACAAGTTCTTACCCAGAGTGGACTGAGTTGAATATTACAGCACAAACCCAGCAGACAAATCAGGGATAATTTTTTAAATTATTGATTTTAACCTCATTATACTGAGTAAAATGGCAGTTATTTTTTTTTTCTGTGACCTTCACAGAGAAGTATAAAATGGCAATTATAACTCCAAATCTCTCAAAGCCCTGCGGCATGTATTTCCTAGAGAAATAATACCTATTTGTTTAACACCAGCAGACAGGACACAAAGGATTCCAAGTAGGAAGAACGGGTCAGTGTTCAGGACTTCAATCGGTTCTCTTCTGATTGCTTGGACCATTCTTTGAGAATCAGGGCTGCTCTCCGGCCCCCAAGGAACTCTGTGTGGACTGGAAGAGGCGTGTCCTCTGCAGATGCGGCCACATCCCGGACACACGTCTTGGCCAGCAGGCTGCCCCCGTGCACATTGGAAAACCCATTGCTGTTTCTGGGTGGGCTCTGGGCAGCTCGAGAGATGAAGCAACAAAGGCTATGTTTCTGCCTCATTTCCCCTTTTGGCTGGGTAGCCTTGTGCAGTGAAGAACCTGCACAACTTGGGAAAAATCATTCTTCAGCAATTTAATAATAATTACCAGATGAGTAACATGAATCTATATATTTGACCTAAATGATTCAATGGGAAAGATCAGAGGACTTGGTAAAGAAACAGTCATAGTTACATTAGCAAGCCACTTACTATATGATCTGAACTGAGTATTTTAAGAGACTGCGTCAGAAAAAGTTGATCTCTGCCTTAGTTATTATTTTGCCAAGAGTTGAGAAATCACACATAAAATGGCTTGTCATAGAATGAGATATTAAAACACCATTAGCATTGCGTTCCTCCACAGAGTGACTGTCTGCTTCCTCTTTTCTAAACACATCTGGAAATCTACTAGTCATCATGGCCTCAAAAGCTGCACCTTTATGGCAGAGCTGTTCTTGAAAACGAAGAACGGGGCGGCTGGTACTGATAGCAAACATAAAGTGTCCACTTTTTCCTGGGCCCACGCCTCTAGCAAGCACATGTGTTTTACTTGTAACTGAATCAGCATCTTGAGAAACCGTCTGACGATAGCATTGAGCTCACTGTGATGTTCTCAATGACCTTGCCGGTGTACTCCCCACTCCCTCACGGCCACACCCTCCCCAGGTAAGGACCAGTGTCCAGGAAGCTCGGAAGCAGCAAACGGATGCTCAGGAAAACTGCCGAGTCCATAGAAACACAGCAAGAAGTCAGGCCCTGTTCGTTCCAGGGAAGAAAAACCTGCCGAGCTGCCCTGCAAAGTCTCACTGTCCACCAGGGAAGGTGGGAGCCTGGCTGGCCACGCTCTGCCCACCTGGACAGGGGCTGTGACAGCAACATTCTGCTCCGGCCAAGGACACAAAGGAAGAAGCAGGGCGAAGAACAGAGGAACGAGAGGGCGTGCAAGGGAGGCAGGCACGGCTGCGCAGGTAAGGACAGCGGCAGATGCCGGCTCTGGTCACAGGACAGGGGATCCAGACCCGATGGTCCACCCAGCTGCAAGGGAGCTCACGGAAACCCGGGTTTGAGTAAGTCCCAGTAGCACCTCTTCTCTAACTTTACATTAACAACCCCCTTCCTTGACATACTTTAAACATCCACAGATGTTCTGTGAAAGGGCCCTCCTCTTCAAAGAAAAAAATCTCCCTTTCTTACCTCGATGATGTACAGGACCACGTTCTTGTAGAAGCAGTACAGTATGCACTTGGTCACCCGGTTGTAGCTCCAGGCCCCGTGGACCAACAGAAGCTTCTCTAAGTAGGCAAACTAAAAAGGGAAAAAATAACAAAATTCAGAAGAGCCTATCCTTGAGGAATAAACGTCACAAAATGTCCCTCTGAGCAGAAGACAGACAGGGTAGGTAGAGGATTCTGCAGGTGACCCGAGAAAACCATTCCCTAAAGGCAGAGCTTTCAGGTCCAGGGAGAACAACCGAAATCTTTTCTTAAATCTACATAATGTTTATTTTCCCCAAACCAATTATTATTCTCATGAAATTCTATTTAAGCTGATGCTTTTTTCGGGTCTTAATTATTAAAAGAAGGAGACCTCCTGAACTGAGAGACAAGTATAGTGGGAATCAGATGCCTCTGAGCAACCACAGATTTTATAGTGACACCAGGAGAAAGGGACAGGAACACTCATGCAACTGTGTCTTGTTTTTTAAAAAGGAACACACATGTACAAACTGTTTCCACTGTCAGCTTGCAGGTTAAAAACAATTACATGCATGGAGACACATACAGACATACACACATAGATGAAGACACGCAGACATAAACAGATAAACAGACACACACACACACACACACACACACACACTCTCTCTCTCTCTGCCTCTGCTTCTAGACCCATTTTATTCTCCTTTTTTGCCCCCAACTACCACAGAGCACCTCTTGCCAGAGTGTTATGAGGTCAGGAGCAGCTGGTGACACTCAGCTGAGAGCGAGGTGATGGCTCTTGCAGTTTGAGACAGGAACCATCAAAGATACCCCAACAAAATACGGGAGTCCTCTCTGGAGCGGGGTTCCGATCTCCTCAGCTCCCCCTTAGCCCGGCTTGACCGTCTGTGTTCTATTTTACAGAGGTCTCAAAAAGTAGGAGCCTTGAGCTGGAGGGAAGGAGATGAGTTTTTTTTCTTTTTTCGTTTGGTAGATGGCATCACGCTCTGGCATGAACGCATCACTGGGGCAATTCCGTTTAGAGTCACGTGTCAAATTCACCTCATGCAGGGTTGGGTTCCCCTTTGGTTGTCTTGAAGGAAAACCCTAATTCCCCCTGTTCTAAGCTGTGGTGTCAGCAAGTGCACAACAAGCATTAGCCCCGCTACAGCGCTAGGAGAGACAGGCCATGTCGAGAGTGTCCAGAACATTAGATATTCTTTCATGATTTCAAACTTCTATTAATTTCAGATGACTTTTGAAATTAAATATAATTCTCTGTAACAAAAGAAAGCCCCTGACTGAAAATACAATACCTTTTTATAAACCATTTCTTTTCAAGAGGAAACTACACAGTAATTCCCATTAGCACGAAAGGAGGGACTACAGCCTACTGGAAGTTACGTTCCAGTAAGTTCTTCAGGGGACGGGGCTGAGGCTTATCCACATATTCCAAAATCTAGACGATGACTTCAAAATAGCAGAAGGAGGGACATATGGAAAAATAAAATGCCCCATAAAGGCTCATTAAGGATTCCCAAGGGGAATGGGGAATCATAAAATAACTCGCAAAACAAATAAAAAGGAAGTTTGCGTTTGACCTGGACCCCTGGTGTTAAACTTCAATGGGCACAGAGAACATCTGCTGGAGTCATCCCCAAGAACGCTTCAACCTGAGTGCTACAATGATTTGTTTTAAAAAATATATATATATATGTATGTGTATATATATATCCTAAATCAAAATGCTGTCTTCATGAGGTCGTTCAAAAAACATTAAGAGGGTGGGGGCAGGAAAGATTCTCTCCCAAGAACAGATGTGAGACTATGTAGCGGCAGCAAAGGCTGCCCAGGGCAAGGCGACAAGAGGAGCGCGGTTGTCAGTCCCCGGGCTGCCCCTGTGCACACAGACATACGTGCGGGCAGCACAGAAACAAAACCAGAGCTTTGCACAGAGAACACACACAGACACACACACGCAGATACCCGTAACTTTCCCGGAAGATACGTCTTGGAGCTAAATATCTTTTTTACTTCTGTATAGGACCCTACAGGGTGTTTTCTCAAAAGCTCAATACAAAAAATTCATCCACATTACAATGAACGGATAAAGCACAAGGTGTAAACTTCAACCAGAGATGTTTATCATTTCAACAGAAGTCATCAAATTGTGGCATTTCCAGCACGGTAATTAAGGCAGAGCCGGCTCTGTGAGGGTGTGAGGCTGGCACGAACCTGGCCCCGAGATGACAGCACCCCGCCCCATCGGGAAGGGGACCCTGGACAGGAGAAAGGAGGGCCCACAGCCGCAGGGGCCCTCATGGGTTCCCTTGGCAGAGGTGACTCTACGCTGGAGGGGCAAGAGAAGCCCCAGTGGAGCTCCACAGCCCTCTCCCTGCTCCACCCTTCTTTGATGCTTTTAACTTAAAGAGAGCAATTGCTCTGGGTTCCACATCCTATTAGTATGCAGTTTCAATAAAGCAGGTCATGGAATCTCCCTTCCCTAGACATTTTAAAGAAAAAGACAGACAAATATTTGCCTGGAACTCCTAGGAAACCTCTTAAGATCCCTTCCAGCCCTATGATGTTATAACTCAAGTATTTAATAATGCTGGGGTGTATAACATCTCCAGTTGCTGACAGACCTCAGGAAGTGCGAGTCCCCTAGGCCTCGGAGCGTTTGACTCAGGAAAGTAAATGGGCAGGTGTGTGGGGCCAGCCCCCCAAGTTCACTCTCGGGTCTGCCGCTCTCTGACCCCAGACGTTCACTCTGACCTAAGGTAGGTCACCTGATGGAAAGGAACCCCGGTTTTCCCACCTGTAATATCAAAATTCTTCCTCCTACCTACTCCAGGAATTATCTTGAGGATTTATTTGAAATCAACAAAGGAACAAGATTGATTTCATGCGCTTTTCAGAGCCAGGAGGATTTGTAATTCCTCCCTGCATTTGCAAAACCGCGAACCGGGAGGGAACCTGAGAGGTGATCTAACACAGAGGCCCCCTTTGGGGAGGTGGAGCCCCAAAGCTGCAGAGAGCCGGCCTGCAGCCCTGCGGCCGTAGGAAACTCATACACGTTTTATATGCAGCCCCCGATTTCAGCTTGAAGCGGGACAAAGCCATTATTCCCTGCATCCCTGTGATTAAGGTTAACACATTCTTCAAAAGCCTAAACACTGCAAAAACAGGGAGCTCTGGCTACCCGGGGAAGAAGCCGACATTTAATCAGGACATCGCAATCTGGAGCCAGGAGGAAGTGATGTGTGTCACTGTGATGTCTAGGTACTCTGGGTTTTTCAGCAGGACAAAAGGTCCAGATATGCACCTTAGGGGTCAGGAGGTTGACTATTTTCCTTCACCTTTTGGCTGTCACTAAGGAGTGGACATTTCTTTCATTGTCAGGCCACCGGCACAGTGACCACAAAGTGCCTTGCAAGCCTCTACATGCAATGCTCAGATCAGAGAGGAATGGACTGAACTTGGCCTCACTGCAGGGGGTTGTTTGCTACCAAGCATGGAGTCACTGCACAAACCCGGCTCCTGGTCTCAGCAATTCATCTCACAGCAGTGGCCCTGGGCCATACCCTGTCGTGATGGCAGAGACGGCAACAGCTGTAAATCTCTGCTTATCCCTGACCTTAAACGCCTGACCAGAGAGTGCCCTGGTGCCTCTGGAAGGAGGGGTGGGGCCAGGAAAGGGCTGCAGAGAACGGATGTCCAGAGCGCGGCTGCTCTCCAGCAGGGACACAGAGAGAAAAGCACACGCAGCAGACGCAGGAGTTGAGGGAACGAGATTATTATCCGTAGGATCAGGGACCTATCTGTCAGGAGTGGCACCTCGCCTGGATGACTGAGCAGCCCAGCCACCCCCACAGCTGGCCAAAAGAAACCCAACCGGCAGGACGGGGCCTCCCAACTGCACGAGATCAAAACCACAGTGAAATCCAAACAGGCCTGTGGTTTCATCTAACCGGCAACCTCAAAGGGTGGCAGAGGTCTCGGGGCTGGACTGGGGGTCAGGGCCGGGCTCTCATGCCCAGCTGCCATCGCTGTCAATGGGAGGGGACAGCTGGCCACGCTCGCCGCTGACCTGCGCGATGGCGTAATCCGAGTTGTTGGTGGCCTGCATGCCCTCGTTCCCACTGATTCCCACACCCACGTGGGCCGTCTGGATCATCCCCACGTCGTTGGCGCCGTCCCCGATGGCGAGCGTGATGGCCTTCACCCGCTTCTTCACCACGTCCACTATCTCGGACTTCTGCAGAGGAGACACTCTGCGGGAGAAGAAAGAGAAGCCATGACTGCGTGCGCCTTTCCAGAGGGAACAGCTGTAATCTACATTCGGCTGCGTGGAAAGGACAGTTGTTGGACAACCTCCAAATTCAATACATACGTTTTATGCTCATGTGCAAAGAAGCTTTCAGAAAACAGTAGCTTGTGGCTTTCAAGTATTTGCCAACTTTGCAGATGGAATACACAACTCAAAACTAACTTAAAACACAGCCTATGTGCGTTCGCCCTGCTCCGTGGGAAGCTACGCACGGACTCTCAGGGGCACATGTGCCCTGCGGCAGGACAAGGGCCGTGACACTGGTCACAGAGGCCTTTGGAAATGCCTTCCCAATAAATCAGAAAGCCAGCAGAGGCCCCCTTTTTGCTTTTAGGTTCATCATATACAACCCAGGGCCGGCAAGGGAACTTTCTATAAGATCTGTTTTTACAGAAGGGAAAGAAAACTGGGAGGACAAGAGAAAGCGTAGGAAGAGGGTTAGGGTGAGAGGAAAGGAGAAAGGCGTCCCCACGTCCACCCCGAGGAGGAGATGGGGTTTGCGGGGCAGCAGGGACAGAGTGCAGGGCTGGAAGGTCTCCCACGGCCGAACGCTGCAGAAGCACAGCCCAAAGGGGGCAGAAGCGCGGCTGCCGCCTGAGAGGGGCTGTTTCCGCAAGGGCTCCGGGATGGTGGGCGGCTTTTCGTAAGCTCCTAAGTCATCTGGGAAGAAGACCCAGTATAATTCTACGGGGTCTGAAGGAGAAAAATATCAATTACAATGAAGTGTTTATTTAGAGTATAAGACCACACAATAAGCCGGGTGCGTTGGCTCACACCTGCAATCCTAGCACTTTGGGAGGCTGAGGCAGGAGGATTGCTTGAGGCCAGAAGCTCAAGACCAGCCTGGGCAACATGGCAGGACCCCTATTTCTACAAAAAAATAGAAAAATTAGCTGGGTGTGGTGGTGTGCGCCTGTAGTCCCAGCTACTCAGGAGGCTGAGGCAGGAGGATCGCTTGAGCCCAGGAGCTTGAGGCTGCAGTGAGCTGTGATGACGCCACTGCACTCTAGCCAGGGAGCAAGACTCTGTCTCAAAAAAAAAAAAAAAAAAGAACAAACAATACAAATTCACTAATAAGGCCATAAGGCCATCATTTACTCTTCAACTCTTCTTCTTCATGCACGACAATATCACAAGACATCACAGAACAGACACCGAAGCAGCACTGGGTAGGCTTGCAGCTACAACTCCTTGAGAGTCTACCTGCCACCCAGGTGATCAAGCAAGGTGGCCTCTTTATCAGCAGACCTGGGGTGATCTGGAGAGAAAGGAAGCCCGTAGGGCAGAAAACTTGGCCACTTTGCACTGTCGGGGGTTGGAAGAATCTTGGAGGTGGAACAGGAAAGGAGCTAAACAGATCTGAGATTTTCTCTGAGGTTAAATTGTTAGATGTTCGTTAGGGTGTTTAGCATTAAACCAACCAGTGGGTAACAAAGAGCAAGTCAGACAGAGTCACAGGATCTGCCACTCTGGGATTTGGATCTCAAGTAAGTCAAGTCAAGTCAGGATCCTGATGGCTTAAAGTCCAACCCATGAACATCCAACAGCTACCTTTTCGCAAGGGCAAAAATAAGAAAACCTGACCAGGGCACACAAGGCAAATCA
>CM052445.1:4438300-4449017 GCA_028533085.1 Varecia variegata
AAGCACAAACCAGCTCTTTCTTCATCTGAATTTGTGACCTGGAGTCACATGCCACACTTAATAAGTATTCTCAACATATAATAATTCAACCCATAAAGTAAGAACTCCAGAGCACATCTGAGCCAAGCTGGGTGCTTGGGACACTTCTATAACCTATTTTGGTGCATTATGAATAAAAACATAAACCCAACGAGTTCAGTCAACTGGAGAGGTAGTCCATCCACTTTTTTGGCTAACACAATAGATTCTAAAATGAGCAATAAGTTTTCCTTTTGACACTTAAATAAAAAAATCATCAT
Organism: Varecia variegata; assembly: GCA_028533085.1. Lineage (NCBI taxonomy): Eukaryota > Metazoa > Chordata > Mammalia > Primates > Lemuridae > Varecia > Varecia variegata. The sequence goes on from CM052445.1 coordinate 4,438,600, forward strand.
CCTGGAGTATCTCATTTTACGGGATATGTGCTCCTGAAATTTTAAAACTAGCTTTCTAAAGTTATTTCAGATATGACACTTAAGTAAAACCTTGGTAACTGCTTTTATAGAATTAATGATCACACACTAATTTATGTGATCTAGAAAAGCCCTGGTCTCAGAGTGAGTTTCTAAATCCTGACCTTGCAATGTGGTCTGAGCAGACTGAAGCAAATCCTTCCTTAGCTTCCAGCTCTCAGCTGCCCCGCCGGCCACGCAGGGGCTGGATCTAGATCACAGGTTTGTGTGCCGAGTTCAGTAGAGCCAGAGTGGTTACAACAAACTCCACCCAGGAAGACCCAAGAGACCCAAAACACTCGCTAATTAACCAGACTCATGAAATACTTTTCACTAATTGGACTTCAAAACATCTTTATTGCCTATATACAGTCCTACAACTAAAAGGAAGTTTGGAGACCACTGGCCTAGATCAGTGAGTCTCGAATTTTAAGCAAGCATCAGAATCACACAGAGACCTTGTAGACACAGACTCTGACCTCACTCTGGGGTGAGGCCTATGAATGTGTGTTTCTAACCAGCTCCCAGGGGACGCTGTTGCTGTCTTTGAACCACACTCAAGTCACTAGCACTGGCTAGACAACAAGTTCTTCCCAGTACAACTGTTCCTACTAAGCTTAAATTTCCATAGCACAAGACACATGCAAAATTTTTATAGTGACATTTAACAATTTATTAACAAAACATTTAATCTCATCCCCTTGTTTTCAAAGTTTGCAAACATAGGTTCTTCTTCTTTCCTTTCAAACCAAAACCTAGTAAGTATAAATTTTGGCTGGGTGTTTCATTTAAAATATTCTTCCAATCTGAGTGTCTCATACAAGGCAGTGGTCGGGGAAAATACTAACCAGAAATAAGACATACGGGACTTTGTGAGTTTTTTTTTTTTAATGACACAGATACCACAAGTAATCAATATCAAGTGTAAAATACACAATAATTAATTATAAAACAAATTGCTACCAATATATCAGAAGATTTCATTTAGAAAAGTGTCTATTTTTCCTGTTAAAGATAATATCCTATGAATGACATTTCCTTTGATAAAAAAATAACCATTGAAATAAAATATTATACTTATTTCCCATAGCAGTCATTTATCCCAAATTTTTCAAAATTGCAGTACCTTTAAAAATCTCGTAGTTTAAGTAGATATACAAACGCCTAATATAGGACTCTACTATCTAAAGTTAAACTATCGCACACGTATCTGTTTATTAAATGCTCATAGACGGCAAGAATGAAAGGAATACAAAAAATGACTGACACCTCTATGAGATCCAAACTTATCTTGATGAAAAACAGATAAAAACACCCCGTTTTTCCTGTGGTGTAGACGGACATTGTTTGCAAACTTCTTGACCAACATACTGGTGGTCTTGATTCTATTTTCTACTAATATCCTTAAAAATATTCTAGGCTTTTTGTGACAGCTTTTAATGACATATGGCTGGCAACAATAATTCTGGCTTCACAAACGGCTCCCCTGGGACAGGCTAACACCTAAGCCAAGTCTTTTTTCCCTTGCCTCTCGAGATCAGAACACTGTGACTATTACAAGCCCACCGTTAGCCCCCATATATCACTCACATAAGCACGTAAGGGCTTAACAGATACCAGCTTACCAAGTCTTTATGAAGGGTCTCAGGAGTGCTGTGTGATCGAGTCATCCAAGGTCTTTATATTTATGCAACTCACCATGTATTTTTTCTTTTGAGATAGGGTCTCACTGTTGTTCAGTCTGGTCTCAAACTCCCAGCCTCAAGCAATCCCCCCACCTGGGCCTCCCAAGTAGCTGAGGCTACATGTGGGTGCCACTGCACCTGGCTTACCTCACCATGTATTTATTCTTTGTACAATGATTTATGCCTAGAATCAAATTCTATCACAATCTTGCATACTTCAGTATTATGTTTGCACTACTAATAACTACTCAGCAGTGTCCAGTAGGGTAAGCATTTAACTTCCTGACTAAATAAAATGATGAACCTCTATCTCGTTAAGTGATAAAAATGTGCATGAAATCACTACGAACCCTGATACTACTCAGCCACCCCCGTGAAATACAAGTCAACATGCTTCAGGATTTGCAGAGCATCTGATCTAAGAGCCTAGATGTACTGACAGCATTACTTATTTTGATATGGCTGAAACACATGTGTTTTGATAAATCCCCTGTATTCACCAATATCAGCCATGAAGTCCTTTCCCTTAGGTTACACTGCAGGTTGGACAGGTGCTAAGGTCACGCCAACAGGAGTCTGTGCAAAGGAGATGGGAGACACAGTCAGCTGTGCAAACATCTTGCTTTTTATCTTGGTGCTGCCATTTTATGGTAATTTCAGGAATTTAACATATATATTTGAGTATATATTAAATTTAAATTGTAGAAAGCTTGAAATTCCCATAGCATCTTCTAAGTACAAAGATTATTTTCAACAGGGTATAAGTATCCATTTTTCAAAAATACTAAGGTTAAATGTTTCCATATTCTGGAATGGACTCTAGCTATAATTCAACTTTCAAAAACAGGATTTGAGCTCCCCTTCACACTCCATAAAAAAGATAATCTATGTGTGGGGGGAGGGAAAGAGAGAGAGAGAGAGAGAGAGAGAGACAGCTTTTAAAAAATATTCTTTATATAAATTTGCTACTGCAAAACTATGTTAATGTTTACTAATAATTTCCTTGTTAAAAGGGCTCATTTAAATCACTTTCAATATTTAATAATATATAAATTTTAATTATTTCAGGGTTATGTACACCCCTACACCCCCCCCCCCAAAAATAGTCTTGGTTATCCTACAAATCCTTTTAGAAGACCTTGAAAAACAATCTCACTAGTGTCTTAAACCATACTGCATCTCTCACTTTGGATGGGTTACTTAGTGCTTAAATAGGAAGAATGTTAAGACTAGCTATTCTGGTCACCTGAAGTTACCCTTACATGGCATCTAAAAACTTCTGGATTCTAAAGTCTAAAAATTTCTTCATAAAACAAAAATTTTTAAAGGGAAGAAGCCCTAACAACTGATTTAGAGATGGGGCGCTCTCTCTCTCTCTCTCTCTCTATATATATATATATATTTATTTTTAAACTGATCTTACAATTACATAACTGGTGACTGCTTTCAACATCCTGTGAGTGTTCTCTGCAACCTAGGAGTTACAGATCAACCATTGCACAGTTGTGGGTAGTGAGAGCAATTTGATATTCTTTATTAACTGAACAAAACCCTGAAAACTCAATCCCGTGCTGTATCTATAAATGCTGCCTCTGCAGCTGAGACTTGCTGTCAGAAAAAGGGAGGACACCCTGTCTGCCCGAGATCAGTTTACTCCGTAAGCGGGAAAGGGCTCGCTTTGAAATAAGGATACTCTGCTTGGGGGTTCAGAATTTATGCATCTATACTTGTGTCTGTGACAATTTTATCACATGTCTAGGAAACAGAACAATTGAAGCAGCACTCTGACAAACGTCTAGCCTCTGAAAACCTAACATTTCCACTAAATGATGTGGAATATATTAAGATTTGAGCAAGCACATTTGATGTAAAAATTGGATGGGTTGCAGGAGTTCGAGGCTGCAGTGAGCTGTGATCCGGCCACCATACTCCAGCCTAGGTGACAGAGCGAGACCCTGCCTCTAAAAAAATTTAAAAAATCGGACAGGTTGTATGTTGTAAATTATATGCAGTTTTATATTCACTAAAATCAACCAGTTCTAGTCTGTTTCTTCCTGTACTAGACTGAAAAGAATGGAGCAGTCTAGGAAGGCTGGGATTTAAATAAGAGATATTAGATCCTTCTGTTCCCAGGCTGAAACAGGGATTAGAATAACACATTTAAATACCTTAATGTTTTTAGCACAAAAAGCATTCATTTGATACTCTGCTTCCTTGAAACGCTTTATTAAGGCCCCCAAGACCCTTTCAGGAGTGTGTGTCTTCCTGAAGTTACCATACAAGTATTGTTCCCCACTGCAAAGCTCACTAGTATTTCAAAACAGCGAGCCTGACCTCTGCGTTGGGGAAGGCGGGCACAGGAAACAGAGTCCAGGGGAAGCAGAGATGTGTTTGAGTTTTGACGTTTCAGGGCTAGCTTATGGCTCCGGCAGGCCAGGCATCGTGAGCTCATGCACCACTGGACATTAATGACGACGGAGATGTTTAATAGAATGATTTTAATTAGGCCTCACCCGTCACCTGTGCCTGGAACAAAAGGTCATCTGATTATCCACCAGACATACATGCCACACTGTAACCACATGCACTCTGGAAAGAGGGGGGCAGCCCATCCAACTCTGGCTCCAACCAGTCCTAGACCAAGGGCGACAGGGACCACAGTGGCCAATGCCATGCATGCTTCACTCCCGGGACAGTTAGCTCACAGATCAATGTGTCTCTCTCTCTTTCCCTCTTTTTTTTATACATTTGGAAGTGGAGTTTGTTGGGTCGGCGTGCAGGTAAGCTACACAATGCTCTTTCTTCCAGGAGCCATACATGCCTTCTGAAACCTAAAGCCTGTGTTTAACAAGCCACTAACTCTAGGTCTCAACAGCAGGAAATGATAATACTTTTCTTTTTCATGACTATATATGTAAAGATGTTTTTAAAAATAGGCAGTGGCATTCTACCATGCCAAGAACAGAATATGAAAATGACTTTGACTGATTTTACACATTGGCTAAGTCCTGGGGAGCAACAGAGAAAGATGGACAGAGACTTTGGGTAGGTGGGGTGAGAGGCTGTGGTGGTGGGAAAATATGGGCCTAGTGAGGGTCTGCACAGAGAGGGCATGAGACCCATGACACTGTGCACCCACAGTTACCACAGCTGACTATGGCAGTAGATGACATGCAAAGTTGCCACTTGCTCAAGTAATATCATCAGAATAGCACTTCCTTAGACAAAGTCTGGTCCGAAATGAAGCTGGCTGAGTATTAACATTTCTGTCTCCACAATCAGGCGACGAGCTCCCTGGTGTTAGGAATTTGTTTTCCTCATCTTTAGATTCCTAAGCACCAAACATAACAGCTAATAAACAAATATTTGTTGAATTGTCCATGTTTTTATAATTTTTTTTACTTATAATACAGCTCTTTTTTCTTTCTCCTTTATTTTAATTGTTTCCATTTCATGTTCAAGGGCACATTTAATCATACTAAATGAGTTAATGATCATCTTGCAGTTTTTGATCAAAGAACGTGAAAAGTTAAGGCTATGAGTTTATCATATCCTCTGTTCAGAGAAGCCCAAACCTCAAGCCTGGAGTCCACCAGGTAGCTGTACGGTGCTTTACAGGGTAAATTAATACATGGGCAGCCCTATTTATCAGGTTACCCCAACTTCTGTAAGTACCAGCCACTCCCTAAAAACCAAGTTTCCTGCTGACATGGCTTGATAGGTGGAGTCAATAGCGCCAACACCTGCCACGTTCACCTGGGCTGGCAGCTGCAGCAGAGCTGGCCAGCCCACGAGCCTTCAGGGCAGAGACTGTCGCTGAGCTCAGAAAGGAGATCAAGGCCAGGGGGAGCCAGACTCGCAGCCGCCTGGATTAGGGCTGGTACCAGAGGGGGGTGTGGAATGAGGAAACGCTGCGGCCAAGAAACTTGAGATGGGGGCTCAGGAGCACAGATAGCAGGGGCTCCCCAGCTCTACTGAGAAAGGGCTTTCACTGCTCGTGCTGGGATGGCGTTGGGATACCAGGCCTATGCCTTACAGTTGCATCCAGCTCTCAGCTGAAAATGGCAGCCACCAACCAACCGAGCTCCAGCTGAGGGAACGAGACAGAGAGAGGCAGCAAGCCGCAGCCAGCACCCTCTCTCACAGATACACGACAGCTCATTAAATCAAACTGGTACATGGATGGAACCTAAAGCAGTGACAGCTTTGGTGTTGTCATCTTTTCTTCAGACTGTGTAACAAAAATGACCTGCCATCCACTTAGAGGGACCTAGTTTCCAAGGCACAGCAGAAAGCCCATGCTAGGTCTTCATCTGGGTTCTAGCTACAGAAAGGTGACAAAAGCATCACTGCATCCACTGGAGCCACATGGGATGATTTCTTTTTCTTTTTATCATACGGCTGTCCTGCCAGAGTTGTACAAGGGCCAGAGCAGATCATGTGACGTAAGGTCCAGGGTGATCAAAGCCAGCATGTGGTTGGGAAGCCGTTATGGTCCTACAGGTTGCTCAGAAAATGCCACCACACCCCCCATGCCCTGCCAAGCAGGCACGTTCTCATCCCTAGAGGTGTTTAGTATGCTGGGGTGTTTAGCATGCTCGCTGACAGCGCTGTGGAGCAGGGAGGGAAGAACTCAGGTGACAGCAATGTGTGAACAAGTGAACCAGGAGGAATGGCACCCAGGCGGTAAAGGGGTCCTTGCCACTCCTTATCCAGATGTGCCACCTCCCTGGTCCTCTTTTTCCCTCCTCTGTGAAGAGACCAACAAGGAGGGTCTCTAATGTTTCTTAAGCTCTAAACCCTCTGCTTTTAAGCTGAAAGCAAAAATCTGGGATTCAGTGGTAAAAATGATAGGAGCAGCGGCAAGTGATGATTCAGCACATGCTATTTATTCATCAGGAACTGGGCGAGGTGCTGTCCACGCACCGGCTGATTTAATCCTCACTACAGTTCCGGGAAACCAGTGCTGCTGTTCTCTTCGTCTTACAGGTGAAAAGACCCAGCTCAGAAGGGTCAGCAGTGTGCCCAAGGTCACAAACCTAATGAGGGGCTGGGAAAAGACCTAAATGCCACAGTCTCGCTCCAGGGTCTGCACACTCACTCACTCTGCTACATTCTGTGGCTTCTTCCAAACACACATTTGGAAGCTCTTATGCAGTTCTGCTCAGCAACTAGGTCCTGGCTGGGGTGGGAGAGCAAACCCAGGCTCGAGAACTTCTACTCCCAATACCGTAAGAAACCAGCAATGTTACCTAATCCCCCAGTTCTCAATTTTCTGACTATACTATGGGGACATCACCATTGCCATCTGCTTCACAAGATAGCCATGAAAACCAAATTAAATGATAAAGGTGGACAAGTATTTTGAGAGGTAGAAAAAGCATATCTTGATCTCTCCGGACTCCTGGACTGAGAGCTTCTGAAGCATGCTGTTCCCAAGTGTCACGCCTCACCTCTCTGCTGGGGACACCTTCCAGGCTCCACGCTCGTCCTGGCTGGGAACGTCCTTCCCCCTAAGCTCCTGGCTTCAGGCCTCTCAAGGTCTTCAGGATGGAGATAAGATGAGAATCAGTAAAAGAATGAAGTCTCCGCCGACATGTCCCTGTTTGAATTTACCTCCCTTACCTTTAAGTCCTACATCAGACTGTTTCCACATGTAATTTTATATAGTTTCTTTACAGACCAACCCATTATACGATATAACATATTCACGCTAATATTCTCACACACTGAATACGAATAAACACAAACAAGATTATGAGTTTTTACAGGTAAAGATGCGTCTTCATTTTTTAATTGCCCAAACATCCAACAAAGTGCTTTGCACACAGTGGCTCCTGCCAGCTTTGCCTGTGTGAACTGGACTGCGGCGATAACGGGGCAGCTCTGACGTGTGGTGTCAGGGAAAGGGGAAGCATGTGGGTTTGGAGCAGAGGACAAATTAGGAACGAAGAAGGAACTTTGGCAGGGTCAGTACACCTCTCTCAGTAGCTTTGTCCCTGTGAAGTTGGGCTGAAACAGACGGCCTGCCCTGGGAGCTTGAGCTGTAAGAATACCATATTTTTTCTTGGATGATTACAACTGTGCAATTAGCTCAATCTGTCCTCATACCCTAAAATAATGTCAGTTTTCACTAGAATAAATTATAAACATATGAAAAATGTGCAATTGTCACAAGCATCGTCTCCTCAAGCAATGTCACACACAGCAGAGGGATTCTTGTCCAATCACATATTAGAAATAGCTTTTCCTCTTGCTTTCATTTCCAACAAAAACAACAACAAAACCCCAAAAACAAAAACAGCAAATAATCCAATCAGGGTGCAATTAGTACAAATGGAAGTCTATAAATAGTTTTTTCTTTGTAATAAAATGAATTGAAATTGATATAAAACAAATTTTGAAAAAGCCTAACTATGTAAAATAACACCAGACAATTAACAAGTGCAAAACAGAACTATCCACGCCAACAGATGATCATTTTGGTTAGCCTACAGTCCTGACGACATCTATATAGTCATTCTCTCACGTCACAGAATATCTCTCTGTTGCTGTATTTAAAAAAACAGAATCCAAAAAGCACTTCATCTTTAAAATGATTCTTAAATATTATGGAAATTAAATTTAAAATTTTTTCCTTGTATTTGATCTGAACAAGTTTAAGAGCTGCAACCTCTCTGCCTGTTTTTGGATATCAGACAGTTGTCCAAGATCCTCTTATTTACATGTGGCTCTATCTGAGCTATAAGCCTCTGACTAGCGTTCTTCCAAAATTGAAGGTATTAATTTTCAGGCAAAGGAAAAGACCTTTCAGAATTATTGAAAAGATAGTTTTGACTGGTTTCCAAAAAGCTAGTTGCTAGTTTTAACTCGTTAAGTCATATCAGTAAAAGCTAAAAAAAAAAAAAAATCATGTAGGTTTTTTCCCATTCAGAATGTTTTTAAAAGGTGAAGTTTTCCTAAGACGCTTTAAGCAGCAGGTCATTCCTTCCGGGAAAGACAGGGTCTGTGGAGCCGGGCAGCTGGCATGGCAAGGAGCCCATTCTGTCTGGGGCAGGGCCAGTTAGTTTAACAGGGGACTGATATTCTTTGTCAGTTTTCTTTGCACATTTGGGGACTTTTGTCAGCATGTTGTGAAGCTCCGGTCATTAGTAGAACAAAGAGGAATATATGAAACAATCAGACTGCAACAAACGAGTCAAGGACACAGATGCGTCAGGCAGTTAGGTGAGGTTTGCAGAGCTAGCCCATTGCTTCCAAGGCCCTGCAGTCCCGGGGACAAGCTGGGGCTCATCGAGTAAGTCGCACAGGCACCATGCTAAGTGCAAGGGGAGCAATTTCTTTTCAACCCCTTGAGTGACTGAAGGAGCGGAAAAATACACAGGAATGTTGGCTTAATACTCTTGAACAGTAATTAGGAAATAGCCATTTTCTATTTCTTCCAGATGCCGTTAGTGAAGGAAACAGACTTTTCCTTAACTCTGGGGGCCAGGTTTTGACACAGGTGGCATTTGCTTTCTGCGTGCACACCAAGCACAGGGCATGCAGAGACCCTCACACTACCAGGGAACAGCACCACATGGCTCTCACATGGCTGCCAGCTCCAGTGACAAATGTCTCTAAGACAGAAACTGGGAAGTGACATCACAGCGTGGGGGAGGCCATCCCAACAGGCTGAAGATAATTTTCCCTCCATGACCTCCCCTCAAGGCCAGCCCGACGTTCAGTCTCACAACACAGCCCCAGCACGAATCTGGGTTCAGACGGTGCTCGTGGACCGACATACCGCACCACAGTGAGATTCTGCAAACTTACAGCTGCGCACTGCTCTAATCTGCAGAAAGGCAAACAGAGTACTGCATGCACCTACGGGAAGGGAAGCCAACAACCACACGGCCCAGAGCGTCTGGCCAACATTCATAAGAATCGGCACTGAGCTACGGGGCTGGAAATAAGCTAGAAATGGTTTCATAAATGAATGTGGGTCGAGCCAAAGGGCCGCTGCAGGGCCGCACCTGTGAGCTCCAGCACTCGGTTTGTGGGTTCCCACTTCCCGGATTTCCCTGCCGCTTTTGCTCAGACAAGCGAGCTTGGACACGCTGTAGCCTGTCGGCCCAGCCTCTCTCCAACAGTGGAGCTCCAAGTGCACTCCCCCAGACCACCCCACCCGCCCCTCTCTCCGAGAATGAGCTAAGGCACAGGTTGGTGCAGGGTACCGGGGAGGGCCCAAAGACCCCACAGCAACAGCCCTGAAGATGCCCTCCAGTGCCCTACACTCCAAGAGGGGAAATAAGACCCCTTTACAAGTCACTCCGGGAAAGACTCGAAAATGAAGACCGCTGTAACATACCACTTAGCCAAAGACGCGTTGGAGGGTGGTGGGAAAGGGAGGAGGAGAGAGAAAAAAGCCACTGAAACCTTCCCCTGAGCTACTTCTGGAGAATGGACAGCAACTGTGGGAAAACGCAGCAGCTCAGGTGGAGGGACACTTTGAACAGAGTTTGGCAACAACGAAGCAGACTAACATTGCACAATGTTGATGTGCGGGCAACAAGCACCCTTGCAGACTACCAGTGGGCATGTACTCCACTTGGGTGCAACCCTGCATAAAGGCAATCTGGATACAATTTCTGGGTATGTATAACTTCTGAATAGGCAATTTGACTCCAGGAATTT
>CM052445.1:4449117-4492275 GCA_028533085.1 Varecia variegata
GATACTTATGTCATGACTTTGCAAGTACGAGGCGTTTGACAAAGTCTTAGAAAACAAAGAGCTGCCATTTCTTCGCATGGTGCCTCCCTCTCGTGCCCAGCACAGCTGCCTACCGCAGTCTCAGCTCGATAAACATCTGTTGATGACGCTGAATTCAAAATAAGCCAAGGTGTGGGAGGTTAACTGAGTTACTTTCAAATACCCAGAGAGAAGGTTGTAGGAGAATTAGGAAACCCGCCAAATAAATCACATTTGCACAGTGAGCAAAATTTTACCAGGCAAATGGGGCCTTCGTACCCTGGAGACAGTGTTACCAGCTGGGAGCCCAGGGGGCACCTTGGTACTTAACACTCCTGAGCTCTCCATCAGTTTTGCAATACACTATGATGCAGGAAAGAAAAAAAAGGACTTCAGTTTTAGACCCTGCACAAATAGAACAAAATCTCAGGCTTTAAACATAGATATGTTGTCACTACAGGAATACTTTACTGAACTATCAACGTAATTCCAAAAGGATTTCCCCCCAACCCCCCGCCAGCAACTCTTTCAAAATAGAAGTTTCACATGCATACAGCAGAGAAGGATTTTTCTTCACAAGGTTTTTGATCCCTTTGTGCCCATATGAGCTTGAAGCCAACGCTACACATCTGAGCGACGGCAACTCCAGGGCTCCTCACACCTCCTCCCCATTGTTTGAATGCATTGAATTCTAAACCCCCCCCACTCGGTGGTAAGGAGGGTCCTACTGAACCAGGATTATCTACAGCACGGTTCCCGACACGAGGCTGAAACGCCCTGAGCTCAGGAATAGGAGCTGGGCAAGGCAACGGGGCACGTGGCCCAGAGGAGCCCAGGGCGGGAGAGTGGCCTGCAGGCTGTTCCCGTGTGGCATGAGGCACAGTGGGATGACAGTGGGGGCTAGAGAACAACAACGGTGACCCAGTAAGAGGAGAGCACTCGCCGGAAAGAAGCCTCTCACATTTAGGACCCCTACGTCTGGCTTTGGCACATCCACACATCAGTGTATGTTATTTACCTAGAACGTTACCTTATTCGGCTTCATGAAAGCCTAGCGAGTATTCCAGAAAGCAGTCTTTTGAGCCTGCACCGCCTGGATCGTGAGCCACTGTCGGGACACCCACCTGTCCTCCACACTAGCAGGACCACTGAGCCTTCAGAGAGAGCTTCCCTGAGGTCCCTTGACTGTGGCTTTGCAGGACACAAGTTAGTGAGTAAATACTGACAGATTAGTTCTAAAAATGAACTTGGTGGCTTAATATACACGTGGAAGCTCATATGCATACAAATGATTATTTTGGAAGTAGACTTAGATGCCAAGGATCAGAAACTAGAGAGACAATATGACAGTTACCTAAAGTCATTCATTCTACTTAGTAATGACCAGAATGCACACTTTAATGTCCTTTCCATTTTTAAAGAAAATCTGAATAAGCACTGTGGCTTTACTGCCCTCATTCCCCCGTCTACACTGTGGCCTTGACCTGCTCCTAAGGGGAAGCCACCCACTGCATGCTTACTTACACCCCCTGCCCACCCCCACCTCCCACCCCAGCCCCAGGACAGCCTAAACTCGGCGGATCCTTGCTCAAGGTGCTTCCTGACCTCACTCTGCTCAGCAAGGTGCCATCCAGCACTGCGTGGTGCCACGTCCCCACCACCCACATTCCTGCTGCTTTGTCTCTGGACAAAATCTCCCCATCACACTCCCCAGTGTCTGATCTCCCCTCAGCTAACTTTGACTCCATTTTGAAGACCACGTACAATGTCACCTCCTCCTTGGGAGGGGCCCCCTGGTGCTTCTCCCCGTCTCACCCCCTCCTCTCTGTCTTCCGCAGCTCCTGGGAAATACATGCACCAGAACACGCAGCCTGTCACCTTGAGACGACCGTGTCTGGCCTGTCTTCCTTGAGGGACTGATCCCTGCAAGGCAAAGGGACTATTTCCTTGAGCATCGCAGTGCCTGGCGCAGTGGGGGCCAGAAATAAGAAAGTGCCAACTTGTATCTAACAGAAGACAGAAAAACAAACCTAGGGACCCACAACTTCATGTTGATCGAAACTACCCTGATACCTGATACCTCAACTGGCATTGTAACTTCATTGTCCCTAACGACAAGCATGAGTGAATGTACATATTTCAGCTTTCAAACTTCATAAAACTTTTCGCGTCTTTCACTCTCCGTTTGCTATGGAAGGTATGCAAGCGTGGGGGTGATGGAGGGGTGCTCTTCACTCATACTAAAGACATTAAAATAAAAAGGAGAAAAAACATTTTGAAAACGCTATAACCCAAACCAGAATAACTGCTAATACAAACAGGCCCCTGCCCAAATGTAAGCGGGTCACAAGTAATGGCTCACCTCAAAGTGGCCACGGCAATACTGTTTACTCTCCATTTGGGGCTTAAAAGCATTTTAGTTGATGAACAGGCCCTGAAGCAGAGACATCTGAACGCATGCTAATGCCCAGCAGAGCAGGGACTTCTTTTGATTAATTTACCAGCACTGAAAGCACAAGAAAGGGCTCAAACCGCATTCTGCACCAAACAATTAAACGAGCAGCGGATGCCTCCAGTATGGTACACGTCAGGATGAAAGCTCGATGGGGTCGAGTGAAAAAGCAACAAATACCCTACATTGATTAATGCTTATAGGATTTTTTCCCCTTAGATGTCATAACATTTCATTCAGTGGTCGAACCAAAGAGTTTATATAACATTTAAAACAGAAAAGAGTTCCAAAAAGCTTAAGAAAATTCAGATGTGTCATGAGAAAAAAAAAAAAATCAAGTCATTCAAAACAGTTCTAAAGAACATTCAAAACGGTTTGGCAGAACTCTGACCAGTTTGCTGAAATATCTTCAGTATAAAATAGCAAGGGAAAAAAAATCTCATCACCACCTTTCATCAAAAAATAATTTTTCTATTTTGAATGACATATTTCTTAATCTAAACTATTGAGCCCATTTACAATGTCCAAGATGATCTATAGATATTGTTTTGAAAATATAGAGCTAAAATAAATACAGTTGTACAAATTTATCTCTACTTAGTAATTTTTTTCAAATTGGAATTTAAACCATACTCTGATTCTCAAATCAGTATCAACTATGGATACGTTAATAGTTAACCTTCATAGGTTTTCTGAAGGATTAGCTGAATCGGTTTTTAAAAACCCAATCTCTTAGTAATAAAACAAAACTAATTTATATACTTATAGAAAACTATCTGAATAATGGCAGCTAAACATACTAACTTACTGGAAAGTCAAAATTTGCTAATTTTACATCCCTGAAGGACATGTCTTAGGTAATTCAATATTATTTGAACCACTGTATGGGGATGTTTTTGGACTACTCACTATGACTGTGTCTTAATCTGTAAAATGGAGATGTGCGTGCCTTGAGGATTTTAAAGATTACATGAAATAGCATCCACAGAACATAAATCCTTAAATCTACCCCATGACATCCCTCCCCACACACTCCGTCCCCAGTCTCTGCTGAACTGGGTGCAGCACATTCCTGTGCTTAGAATGCGTCCCCCAGGAGACCGGTTCTCCCTGCACACCTGAGCCACCGCCTGTCCCAGCACATGTGACACTGTACCATAAGGACAACGCTACAATGAGTCTGAATGGCAGAGATTGTTCTGCAAGCGTTATCAGGAATGTGGAAGACAACTAAATAAACATATGAATGAAAGGACCATTAGGATACCTTTTGCTATGTCTGCCAAAACAATTCAAATTGAATCCCTTTATGTTTTCAAACTCTCACGTGGAAAGACCACAAACATTTGGAAATGCAAAACTGAAAATCGACTCTTACAACCTTCCCACAATACTGTCCATCTTAGGAAGATATATGAGCCCAAAGAGCACAGACGTAGAGGCGTGTTTGCATTCTCAAGCACTCTGGCTCAAATGGGCTATAATATCTTATTACTGCTAATAGGTAAAACAAACGGATTATAGATAAGGTGGACATAAATTTCTACTGATCCCTAGTTCCAGTTTTCTTATATGTATACAGAAAAACAAAAACAAAAGCTTGCTATTTTAAATCTTTTCAAAGAAGGTGACACCCTCCCTCATTAAAAAATACTCTGAAAACTCTCAAGTGGGGTCAGGAAACAAGGAAAAGGAGCTCTCATTTCACAGAGCGCACAGGGGAATGCAGGATAGAATGCACGTGGGCTCTGTGATTCCCCAGAACGCAGCGGAACGCATCCTATCTAAGAAGCTCCGGTCACAGTCGCATCTGGAAAGCACAGGCCAAAAAACTGGAGACGATGCCACGATGTTTAATGTACAGGTTCAGAGAGACCTATGAATTACTCCACCCTGATTTTAACTCTGGTTTTAAAAATCAGCTTTCACTCGGACCTGGTAATCGGTTCGGTCCTCAATGCACTTTTCTCAAACCCTCTTCATCTAGAATTGTTAGATTTGCAGCTCTTGAGGCCATGTGTTGTCCTTGTTGCTCCTGTGACATAAACGACATCTGTCCAGGAGAGAAGGTGCTGGGAAGACCTCCAATTCTCTCGCAAACACGCAGCGGACACGACAGACCAGACCTGGGCTCCCTGTTTTCTAACCGTCATGCCGTTTCACAAATATTTGAACATCTCTGCTACACAAAGTGACCTCAAATATGTTCCTACAAAAAGACCATTACGTACACAAAAGGGACCATAAAAGTCCTTCCACGTTCAAATTCAAATCCTTTAATCAGCTTCGTGCCGCAGAACTGTATTTGCCTACGTGCTAGACTCACGGTTCTCGTTTCCCAAGTTAAATATCCACCGAGACGCGCAGGCCTTGCCATCCATGCTGCTTTAAGTTCCTGTCAGCGTGTAAATTCCCACAGACAACCTGAGAGCCATGAACAAGGCTTCCTTCTTCTCACTGCAGTTTTTGTTTGTTTTAGGGTTTGGTATTTTTTAGTCTTGGGTTGGCTCTATCATCAGTTTATGGAGAATGACGTTGAGAATGCCAGTTTCAGTTGAAGAAATAACTCATACGAATTACCTTTACCTGAATTTTAAAGTCTGTTCTGAAAGCATTATTTGAAATGGGGGATCTCTAGAGTATTGAAGAACATTTTTACAGAGGTTCACTGCGGACGAAAAGAAGTCAGCCCCAACAGGCATCTCGAGTGCGGTGAAAACACCCAGAGCACAACCGTGGGAGGCTTCAGTCACATCCAGAGAGGCCTGTCCCCACACTATTTCTCTTTTACTAAAATACCCTTTTTGGCAGGAAAAAAAGTTTGCATGCCTAAGAAACTGAACGAGAGGATGTTTCAAAAAACTCAGGTGTTTTCTGTTTGCTTGCTTAAAAATATCTTACTTAAAAAAAGAATAAGCAAAGTTCTACTAGCATTAGAAATTCATTCTGGTCTTTTTTTCATTCATGCAATAGTCACGTCATTCCTTAAATGCTACCCTCTCTCTGTATCAATTATTTCTTGGCTAAATGCCTATTTACATGTAAACTCCCCTGCCCATCCCCAGCTACTAGGAAAATTCCACGTTTGGTCACAGAGCAGATACATAGTCCAGAGCATAGATGGATGAAGACCAAACAAATGAAATATTCCAAGAGTCTTTCATGAGATAATCCTAAAAAGGATGCCAAATCAAATGTCCATGTCTAGTTTTTGGAACCAAACAGGACATAAATAAAGATAAGTTCATCGTAAGTTGACTTTAAATTCCAGGCTGGCTTCTGTCACTGAGCATGTCACTTCCCACTGAAATCAGCCGGCTGCAGCATAACGCACATGGCTTGTCATATTAGCCTCAGGAAAACAAGTAGGAAGGTGAATTATATGTCATCAGCACCTCAACCTCATCCCCCAGATTCCCAAGCCAAATCGGAACAGCTGGGTCTAGTGCTCCTATGTACTCCTCCTGAATCATATCGTGCAACCAGAAAAATGCTGCAATTTTCTCCCAAGGTGTTAATTTTCCTTTTGTTATCTGTGGGACATGGGGCCAAATCCTCTGAAAATATATTTAAAGTCTTTTTGTCTGAACATGGAACCTGTTTCTAATTAGCAAAGATAAGAAACTGTGGCATATCTCTGGATGAATGTACTTTAATTTCACAGCATGCCTTTCCAATGAGCTTTTTATGACAAACACTGTCACCTCTGACACCGGGGCTTTTGAGAATTCTAACCAGTGTCACATAAGGAGAACTCAACTGGGCTAGGATCCATAGCACCACCTCACTCTTCCCAATCTGATTATCAGCCCACTATTACTTCCTAATTATTTATATCACGGATGTAGTTGAAATGATATAATTTCAAAATATGGGTAAGTGTGTATAAAAATTAAGTTCTCCCCATCCCCCCACCTTAGTTCTTTTGAAAGGACTAAGGAAAGTGCAGTCTAAATGAAGTGTGCAAAAACATGCACCGTTGCCCCTTTCCCAGCAGCGTCTGACCCGGGAAGCTGCTCTCACGGCCAGCACGAGCCACCCGCGCACAGAGAGGGGGGGCGCACACCTGTGGGGTGGGGCTGAGCCGCACAACGGCCAGCGCAGGCATCAGAGTTTATTTTACTAGGGACGGGACAGAAGCAGAAGAAGAAAAAATATTCTGCCTACAGTTTCAGGGTTAAATAAAAAATCTGCATTCAAATTGGTTTGTAAGCTGAGAAACTAAAAAGAATTGGGCAATTGTCTAAGAAAATTTGTACTCCAGGTAAATGGATTTCAGTCTCTTCCCTCCTAGGAGATGGAGGCACGCACTGGAAGATGTCAGTTTGTAAAAATCACTAAGCCAGATCCATAATATGAGATAATTAGTGACTTTACATGTTTACACTGTGCCAAACGACAGTGTATACTTTTCTTTCATAAGTAGTAGATACAGTTATAGGATTAACTTGCATCCTACAACATTTCAACATACTTTGCTTACACTCTGAAATACGTTTTCCAAGGACAGTCCACCGATGCACACGTCAACCGTTCGCTGAGTGTGCATCGTCCTCAGAGCCTTCACCTCCTTCATCTATGCAGGTCTTCACAACCCATTAGCGTGCTTGCTACAAGTAAGAAAAACTCAGCAACAGGTGAAGTGGATGAAACTGATCAGCTTGTTGAAAGCTTCAGAAAAAATCACTGTGACGCTCTTTCCGTGGTGCTGCTGGACACCCCCGGACACACTCGTCTGATATTTCTTTAGGCGTTTCCTGCCCAGCACATGCCAGAACCTGCTGCAACGTCTACCATTACAAGTGGAAAGTGTGACTGGCAAATGTAAAAGTGCAGCCATGCACGCCCGGATTTTTGTGACCATCCACAAAGGGAACAATTCCCATTACTTCCTTCCTTTCCCTTGACCGGACCACCCACCACTTGGGGGAATTCTGCTAGAATTCTCCTTCACGTTCCCATCCCCCCCTGTTTCAGTTTCCCAGGGCTTCCCTAACAAAGTACAATTAACTGAGTGGCTTTAACACCAGAAATTTATTGTCTCAGAGCCCCGAAGGCTAGAAGTCACAGACAACGGTGTTGCTGCATTGGTTCCTTCTGGGGGTTGGCAGGGAGAATCTGCTCCAGGCCCCCCTCAGCTTCTGGTGTTTCGCTGGCCACCTTTGGTACTCCCCAGAGTTCCTTGGCTAAAACATCACTCCTATCTCTGCCTTAGTCTTCACACGGTGTTCTGACTGTTTGCCTATCTGCGTCCAAATTTCCCCTTTTTATAACGATACCAGTCATATTGGATTAGGGTCCACCCTAAGGACCTTGTCTTAACTAAAGACATCTGAAATTTCTTTCTTTCTTTTTCTTCCTTCCTTCCTTCCTTCCTTTCCTTCTTTCTCTTTCTTTTTTCTTTCCCTTCCTTCCTTCCTTGCTTTCTCTCTCTCCTCTCTCTCTGTCTCTCTCTCTCAGACAGGGTTTTACTCTGTCACCTAGGCTGGAGTACAGTGACATCATCATACCTCACTATAGCCTCAAACTTCTGGGCTCAAGGGATCCTCCTGCTTCAGCTTCCCGAGAAGCTGAGACTATAGGCATGCGCCACCGCACCCAGCTAATTTTTCCTAATTTTGTAGAGACGAGGGTCTTGCCATGTTGCCCATCTGTGTTTGTGCTGCTTGCTCCCTGTCACTGGCAACACTGCATAAGCTCCGCCTCCTGTCAGATCAGCGGCAGTGCTGGATTCTCACAGGAGCGCGGACCCTACTGTGAACTGCACATGTGAGGGATCGAGGTTGCAGCTCCTTATGAGAATCTAATGCCTGATGATCTGAGGTGGAGCTGAGGTGGTGCTATCACTGGGGAGTGGCTGCAAATACAGATTGTCATTAGCAGAGAGGTCTGACTGCACAATGAATGCAATGCGCCTGAATCATCCTGAAACCACCCCTCCTGCCCTGGTCTGTGGAAAAATTGTCTTCTATGAAGACTGTCCCCGGTGCCAAAAAGGTTGGGGACTGATGCATAAGCCCTTGTGACTTAACCAGTATGGAATTCATTATCTCTCCATCAAATCTGAATTTCCACCTATAATCTCTCTCACGGGTAGGACGGTGACCCCCACCCCACAAATCACAATGGTGCAGTCATCTTCAGCTCTCCTCCCTGCTTCTTAGATCTTCACTCTGCTGATTCTCCTCCTAAACTCCACTGAGGTCCACCTATTTCAAGTCATCCATGATCACTGTCTCAATTCAGACCTTCATCATCCATATTATTACACTCCCATCCTTCCTATTGTTATGTCAGTTTCTGCAATTACTGGCTTAAAATCTCCTTATCTCTTAAACAGTGAAATTATGGAAACTAAAATAAACAGTGCTGGTCATTGCTCTGCAAAAATAATCACCACTTTCTCTGTTGAGGATGAACAATGTAGGTGGTCCCTAATGGTCAGTCTATTGTAGTGGGTTTGGGTCCAGTGGATATTTCCAAATATTGCTCTTCTTTGGCATTTTCGTACACATTTCTTGTGTTCATTTGGGTTCTGCATTTCACATTATTTTTCCCCAGTTGTATTAGTGTGCATTTCCCAAGCTGAACCTCATTTTGTTACTTCCTGCCTATATTTTTAATCTCCTTAAGGTATAATTATAATATTTCTGTCTTTCCAGATTTTTGAAATCTCCCCTGATTCAGGATCATCTGCCAACTTCATTAACGTGAAGTTTATTCTTCCAAAAATAAAATGAAATGCATCACACTAACCCCCATAATGTCAAGCTACAAATGCTTACCCTGCCATTCATGTCACATTTTATTTACTGTCTTTTCACTATTTTCCATCTGTGTGGCTCTTCTCCGGGCCAAGCTGAATTTATTTTGTAATAGAACAGGCTCAAAAATTTTTGTTGAAAAAAGAAGAAAAAAAAAAAAGAAAACCTCCCTCTACACAATAGCAAGACTGCTCTCGTCTCTCAGTAGACTTAGTTATACAGCAAGTTAAAATCCAAAGGCTTCTCTTTTTTAAGCCTTTCAACTCTACACTGTTTCTGTTCTGTATTGTTTGATGATGGAGAAAAGAATTTCTCGTGCAAACAGGAGCATAAGGTCAACAAGCTGCATTCAGGATACGGAAGGGGTTGGGTGGGACACAGGCAAGCCCCCGGTGGCAGACAGCAGCTCCTCCTGGCACCCCGACCCCCGACAGCATTGCCAACATGCCCTGGGACCTGCATTGGCAAGTGCCACCGAGGCCAGCGCTCCAGCATGCAAGCTCTGTGCCAGGGTTGAACTGCACAGACACCTGAGAGAGACACCAGAAGATTCCCTTCCCCTGCTCAAATGCACAACGTGACTCTCCTGCTCCAAAGGTTCAAGAGAAAAAGAAGAGCTTTTACTCCGCAATTTCACACACCAACGTATCTTTCAATCATGCCTTCCGCCCACACTCAACAAGATAGGAAAAGTTGACTTATCATAAGTCCAATTACCAGCTCAAAAATGCACACTATTTTTAGACCTTGAAAGTTTTATGTTTTCATGTTTCTTTTAAAAAATAAATCAATATTCAGACGTCCTGTGTTGAACAGCTGTAACAGATGCAGACTTATCTTGCCACCTCATTAGAAGAAACAAACAACTATAAATCCTGTATGACATCCAAAAAGTTGTCAGCCTGAAATAAAAAGCTGGCAAGAATCCAAGTGGCATGTGCCCTGGATTCCAGTCATTTTGTCTGCAGTCCTTATGCATGTAAATTGAGAAACTGTGAGCAGAAGCAAGCCAGCTGAACACAGAAGTGTTTAGGGTACACAGACACACTCGCGGGGCCCCTGTCCACCCTTCACCACAAATCCCTTCCCACTTCCCCTCCCCACCTCCCTCTCATCACAGCGAATTTGTTTCATTCACTACTGGCTGAGTTCACATGCCCCCCGCGGTGGCAGACCTCAGAATGAGAATGCAGGATGTAGCAGAATCCCATAGCCCTACAGCCCTCTTCAAGATGAAACTACAGCAACTACCAGACAAAGAGGGAGGAAAAGAAAAAGAGGCAGAGACAATATGATCAAACAAGGTGAGAGGGAACACCACACTCCTGTTCCAGAACTTGCAATCAGTTTTACATGATTTTTACTCTGTCTATGAGAAGTCTCTGGGGCACAGGAGTTTAAATTCCACCCCACTACCTACCCTGGAGGGCATCTTGCACTCTATAAGGCGTTTCTCATTGATAAAATAAAAATAGCACTTCCGACACCTGGGGTTGATATAAAAGTAACCGAGCCAACCCGGCCACGCTCTGGGCCCAGGGCAGGGTGCGGTCTACAGCATAAGCCCACTTCTGTTGATACGAAGCGTTGTTGGGTCTCTGTAACTGAAATGACAGTTTACAAAAACAGAAACAGAGTCCACTGTGGGTTACTTCTACAATGTAAGAGTGGCTTTTACCTGTGAACTGAACCGGGGTGCCAGTAGCCAACAGACAACTTCTCCGTCAAACCAGAAAGGGGTCTCTTAACTTGGGATTGGGCCCAGGTGGGTAGAGTAAAATCATAATAATTAATTAACATAAAATAACACAAACGTAAGGTGCAAACACCTGAGTTAGAGTTTTGGCTTGGGCTTGAGTAGTTTCCTGTACCTTTGGGAGGGCCCACCTCCTCCCAGTTGGACTGGGGATGGATGTCCCTGCCTCCCCCCCGCAGGGCTGTTCGGAGCTTCACATGCGACAACACACGTGAAACACAACCTAGCACTGCCCGCCTGGTTCCTTGCCTCCTACTCACTCTCCAAACGCTCTGCCCCGCCCTGCACCAAAACTCCCCTCCTGCCGACACACACATCCCACAGCACTGCGGTGTCACCGCCTTGGCCTGCAGGTCACCTCTGCGACAGCTGACTTCAAAACACACCCCCAACACCGAACACCTCTCCCCACGTTGGTCTTTTCCCAAGAGACAGGTATCTCACTTTTTCTTTGCTGCTTTGTCTTACTCTACAGTTGCTGGTTAGGATTTCCTGGGCTCCTGTTCAGACAGTCACACGGGGACACCCTCTCATCCACTCCTGTGATCAGCCCCAGCCGACCTGCTGATAGTCTTCTAGGCCAGGGAACCCAAAACTGCAGCCCATGGGGCAAATCCGGCCCTTCGCCCAATTTCTGTAAATAAAGCTCTATGGACACGGCCACATCCATCCGCTCACACACTGTCCGCGGCTGCCTGAGCCACAGCAGCAGAGTTCAGCTGCACAGAGACCACAAAGCCTACAGTATTTACAGAAAAAGTTCGCCAACCCTTAACGAAGACTTATACTTGTGTCCCAAGTCACACTTGTATTTGTGTCTCCAACTAATCCTGCCAACCCGTACGTCTCACAGGCCCCTCTGAAATGCGTGACAGTGAACACTTTACAAATAATGATTTCACCCCCATGGCATATTCAGAGTTAATGGGAACATGACCCCCACCCAGGAACGCGGGGTCCCTCCCAGACAGCGCCTCCTTTATCATATCCCTTGTGATGACACCAAGTCAGTCCTCCCCTGGCCCCAACCCACTGCCTCCCCACCCTTTCCTTGTGCCACCGTTTTTACCCTTGGATTGTGGTCATGTGTCACTTGATGATGGGGACACGTTCTGAGAAACGTGTCGTCAGGTGATTTTGTCATAGAGCGAACATCATGGATTGTGTCTGCACACACCTGGACGGTACAGTCCACTGCACCCCGGGGCTACGCGGTGTGGCCTGTGGTCCCCAGGCTGCAAACCTGCATGGCATGTGGCTACACTGAATGCTGCAGGCAACCATAACACAGTGGTTAAGCATCTGTGCCTCTCAGTGTATCTAAACGTAGAAAAGGTACAGTAATAATATGGTGTAAAAGACTAAAAAATCCGACACTTATTTAGGGCACTTACTATGAATGGAACTTTCGGGACTGGAAGCTGCTCTGGGTGAGTCAGGGAGTGATGAGCGAGTATGCAGGCCTAGGACGCCACTCTACACCACTGTGGACTTTAGAAACACGGCACACTTAGACTACAGTAAATGCATTAAAAATAAAGTATTTGTGCGATGACTACTATGGCTACAATGTCCCTAGGTGGTAAGCATTTCCAGCTCTGTGACAATCTGTTGGGACCACTGTCATCGATACAGTCCTACGGTCGGCCACTGACAAAGGCTGTGAAGTCGTGCCTGACTGTGCTACAACAGCCTCCTCTGTCCCTTTCTCTCCTGACTCGCTTTCCTCTCGTTCATCCTCCCCCCCGCTGTCAGGTACTTTACTAACATAAAAATTGCCACCTCTTATTTCTCCCTCAGGGTCCCTTAAAATATGGCCCTGAACTCTTCAGCTACATCTAAACTCACGTCTTGCTTGGCATCCCATACTCTAGCCAGCCAGCCACCTGCCCTGGGATTCCCAAGGTGGAAGACCAGTGCCCACCCTTGAGACCGGGGAAGGGAACCAACGGAACCACTTAAATAAACTGTACCCTAGGTATTGCGCCAGAGCCCAAGTCAACCACCTCTCCTTGATTCTCCTCTGACCATCAGATAGAACCTATCACTTGTTCGTTTCTGCCAGCTTGATCTCACTTCTGCTAGAAACCTTATCGCAGTGTATCCTATTTTTTGTTATATTCCATCCCCCTCCACTAGGCTACAAGCTCCCTGAGGGCAGGGGCTGCTTTAAGTAACCTTGAAGCTCTAGTACTTTGCCTACTGGGTAGCACACAGTCGACAATAAATGCTTGCTAAGAGACTAAATGCTTTGTAAACTGTAAAATGGTACATATCAGTTGAAAAGAGAGGAACCTATGCTACCTAATGTTCTATGTTCAGTTCACCACCCAGTTGCTATCGTCCAGATATAAGCGGGAGACGGGAAGAGTTGTTGGCTGAGGATTTGCTCAAGTCCTTGCAAATGGCCTTTCCACGTGTTGTCTCAGCGATGGGCCTCGTTCCCGATCCCTGCCAGAAACAGGGGCCTGTCCCAGTAGTGCCAATCAGGACAGAAATGGGGATGGGGTGGCCAGAAGGTAATTAGGAAGGAAGGTGACAGTTTATTTACACAGAAATTAACAAGCCATGCTCAAGTTTATTCAATCAAACTTATTTACTGGATGCATACCATATGCCGGCACTATGTTTGTGGTATTCATAGTGAGCTTTTCATGGTAAAAGAGAAGGATGAGAAGAAGAAATTTAATACGAAGAGAAAGGTAAAGGGTAATTTGATCTTCCTAGTCTATGGAGAAAAGGAAATCTTAAAAAGAGGTAACCAGCTGCTCCCCATTGCCAATAAAGAAAGATAAAAAAGAAACCGGGTGAAGTTGTGTGGAAAGGTCCTGAGGTTAGGAAGAAGACATAAGTTGCTGCCATCAAAGGGTGTTAAGCATCATTTATGGTTTACAATTTTGTTTCCAGGAGGTCCTTAGTTTGAGAGGATCTGGGCAGTTCTATTTGAGGAAAGGAGAGAAACTGATAAATTCTCAAGATACCTCTTTGGACCTTGACTAATTTTTTTTGTTTTTTAATATGGGTCCATATATAAGATGGATTAAGTGATTCAATATTTGCAACTTCTGTACACCATCTTCTTTGGAAAAGCCATTAACATCCAGTATGTGAGCGGACTGCCAAAGTATGAAGAACAGATTAAATAAGAAATGACCACCAAACTGACACAAATTAAAAGGCAAAGGCTCCCAGGGGGGAAGAATTTGGGGGTCCTAATGATAGAGGTTCCCGATCTCCTCTTGGCCATTAATGACCTATTTGATCTTGTGGAAAATGCACACAGAGCACACCATGAAAAGTGTTACACACATGCACACACAGATACACGCACAAATGCATAGACACGTGCAAACAAAAAGTGCCTGTAAGGAGATAGCAGCAATCATCTTAAGATGGTGACACCGTTAGTTATTTCTAGGTCCTTCATTTTTTTCAAATTCTATAATAAGCATTTCTTACTGTCATGGGGGGAGATAGGGAGAAACTGTCCCCTTTCCCCCCAAAAAATCTGGCTTGGTTATTTGGACAACATAATCCTTCCTGCCGTTCTGTATTGTGCTGTGAGCTAACTTTCTGTTGCTCAGCACACCTGCTGCCAGTCCGGCTACTTCCCTGCCAGTCACCGTGGCCTTCCATGACTCCACGACACAAGCTCCCACTTCCACAGTGTCTCACCATAAAGGCATGTGGAGTTGCTGTTTAACAGCTTACTATTCTTAGTTACTATGCACTCAATTTTCTTACTTGTGGGGAAATTACACCACTGAGATAGAAGAAAAACTCCAGCCAACTACAATAATTCTACATTTTGGGTGGGAACAAAGGAAGGGTGGGAGTTTTGTACTACATTTCAATAAATTTTCAATAACTTCCAAATGTTTATGCTTTCCAGGTTTATTCACACCTGTGGGACAGAAACAGCAACAATACAAGGTACATTTTTTTAAAGCAAAAGGCCAGTTCTTTTGCGGGGATAAATTATGTATTTTTTCATACTTTTTATTCCTTTGAGAGCTGGCTGATTGATTCATAAAACACAGAATCGTTCTGTTATCACTTAGTGTGTGAGATGGACTCAGCTCGCAGACACGGCTGAAATAAATACACAGGACACAGTAGACCTAAAACACTGCAAGTGAAATATAATCCCACAGAAAATTTAAAAAGCACTTCTTTAGATGAGTCATTTATGTCAGTGAATATTCTTGGCCATGAGCTACATATTAAAAATAAATTCAGGAGACATTTCATTTATTTATCCAAGGTATTAAAATTTAAATCATACACTGGATTTTGGAACAACAAGAAAAGATACCCTGGAGATCACGTAGCCTCTCCCCTCATTCCACAGAGAGGACAGGGAGGCCAGGGGTGCGAATGGTTTGCTCCAGCAATCGTAGCCGTGGTGACCCGATCACTGCGTGGGCACACCCCACAGTTCCGGATTCTGGGGCAGACTCTGTGTGGTCAGGCAGGGCTGCCCACCCGGCCGGGACAATGGAAATAACAGTCTGGAACGCATCATCAGTACTTCCAACTTCCAAGCATGGTTTTTTGGGGAAAAGTTGCCTCCTTTCCTTAACTGTGATGACGGGGGCAGGGAAAAGCCCACCTCTCTGGGCCAGGGAGAGAAAGGAGGGACAGCCGTGCGTGAGAGGCGCACACAGGAGGGAAAACCAGCACTTCAGAGCTACCTGAAGCTCCGCACTGGGACTACCCAGGGACACCCGAGTTCTGAGAAAGAGAATACCCTGCCCACCTAGGAAAACAGCCTAGTTTCCCAGCTTTTATGTTGTCACCTTCAAAGCAACCACTTCCATTTTCAGTTTAAGCTTTTCATAACCTCCAGTGTAACTGAGATAAAGTTCCAGATGTGGATGTTCCCAAGTTTTGTGGGAGACACTGACCCTCCTGTATTAATAAAAAGAACAAGTGCAGTTGCTGTGCACTGTGACAATGTCTTTTCCCAGTTCTAAGTGATCCCTTTGTGACAGTCACCTCATGTGCCCATTTCTGTGTGTTAGGTGGATTCTGCCATATGTCCTTCCACTTTTTCTTTTAACCAAAGAGAGCATTGCATTCTACATTCTGTGAATTTGATTACATCAACAGGTACATTCCACTAACCAGATGGGTGACCCTAAATATCTTGCACCAGCACTCGAGGACTAAACACCTTTACCCAGAAAAATGTAAATTCAAGACTAGACAACATTTCCCCCAAGTAGAAAACCTTCCTTGGCCCAAAAAGTTTAGGAAGAGAATGGGAAAAACTGTAGGCATAAGAGTTCAACTGGCCAACACTTTAATTATTATAAATTTAATCCTTATCTTTATTCTGTCCTTTAAACAATGAAACAGAATAATAAAAATCTAAGAACTCCCCAAACCATACCTGACATAGTAAACTTTTCCAGAATAAGCAAATTGGGAAGGATTCTACATTTTGCCTTCCTTATGGCATTCACATTTGGCCTATTAAACATGAAAAATTGTAAAGTAGGAACATAGAACAAAATCAAAGAAGTTCCACTCATAAGGAGGAATCAGCAATGTATGCTACTTGCGAGTGTGATAGCTATTGGGCCAGTTGAGGCTATAAACTCTACAAAGGGTTGAAGCTGCCCTATGAGCCTCTTCCCCATGTGCATTATGTTTCAGACAGCAGCAGTAAAAGCAGGAGAACACCAGTATAACGGTAGGTAGTCGTCACACATAACTGAAACTGCCAAACCACTATTTCCTTTTGTTCTTCAAGGTGAAAGTCAATTTGATGGAGTTGGAGACAAACTGGTATTAATCTGGGTTTTTGCTTTCTAAAAAATTATGCTAGATGTGAACAAAAACAAGTTTGGGAGGTGATGTATAGTATGTTCCCCTCTGGCAGAAAGCACATTAGCATATTAAAGACTCAGGGGAAAACAATAACATATAACCATTATACATATTTATTTGTGCAGAGAAACTTTTCGACCTTCCCATGAGCATCCTGAACGATTTTCCCCTTACCTACAGTTTATAAAGTGCTGGAGTGGATAAGTACCTAAGGCTCCTGCAGATCTGCTATCTTATCGCCATTTCTAGGTTTTTTTCAACAAAGTCATCTATAAGAAAACGGGAAACACAAATCAAACAAAAGAAGCCAACAAGTGTAGGGTAGAACTGACTTCAAGCCTAGCAGGGGAATAATACCAAACCAAGGAAAAGATGCAGGTGTCATAACAGAGTCCAAATAAATGATATCGTGGTTGGACTCAGACCCAAATCCTGATCATAAACGTCCAAGTGTGACACAGTGGACAAATTACGCAACTTCTTTAAACCCCAGTTAAATGGGAATAACAAGGCCTGCGCTGAAGGCTACTGACTGTGGTTAAATGAGACAATATACGGAAGCACTTGCCACAGTGCCCGGCCTGGCCACACTGCAGGCATTCAACATGTTTAGTCACTCTCCACCCCTCCCTAGTTCTCCGCAGGACAGAGGAGTGAGGAGGGCAGGGAGGCTGAGAGAGAGTCACAGAAATCAAGGCCACATAGGTCTTCTTGATTTTGTATTACAAGGCAGTAAGTGTGCTTAGTCTGTAGTCATAAAACACAAAAAGGAAAATGAAGAAGAGCACAAGGTGCCAACAGAAACAGTTCAAGGGCACAGTCATGTAAGTTCACCCAATAAAGTGACTGAAATCTTGCAAAAGAAAGGGGAGAGAGAGGGAGGAGGAGGGGGAGAGAGCAAGAAACTACTTCAAGGCTAGTGCTGAGTTTTTACAAATGCAACAGGAAGAACATCTATCTGATTGGGCCTGGAAGGAAGTCACATTTACACTCTGAAAAACAGGATTTTTGGAGTTCCTGTTAATAGCAGTCACTTTCCATGGATCACACGTATGGAAACTGAAAGCACAACAGTTTCAGGCACACACTTCTATATGCACATGTATGTATTAATCATGAATTTTCCCAACACTCAAGAGTGTAGTGAGGATACCTACTCCAAAGCCCACAGTTGCGGACCCAGCGCAACACAGAGGTTGGTTCTGTCCACGGTGCAGCCATGTGACCTGGGACCTGGGAAAACCATCTCAAATGTCTGCTAGCGAAAGTGTGCTACAACTCTGGCTACCTAAAAAGTCCATTTTCTCTCAAAGGCAGAGACATTTTGTCTGCCTACACATAGATCAAATGTCTCCAGTAACACAGAAAAGCAATATGACCTTTATTCAAGGCTTCAACCCATGATGCAGACCTTGGGGTAGATAACACAGCAGACAAGATATTGTAGCTGCTTTTACCTCTGCTTTTTAAGCAGGTGATATTAGTAGCCAGGTACGGTACTGAGCACCTCACATTTGCATGGACTTGTCGAGGGGGTATCCCCACTTCGTACAAGGGAAGACCTGTGATTCCAGTCAATTCCTTGATGAACTCCCCACCTCCATGCCCAGCTGGCAGGTGGCCGAGGCAAGACTCCGAGCCAGGTGTGTTTCACTTCAAGACCTGTTCCCTTCATCACCCTAGCTTCTAATTTTGTTCACATCAGGAATTTAGACACTGTTAGGTTTATTCTGAAGTTTCATATTTGATAAAGACTATAAAAATGGGTTTTGGGCTGAGTGTGGTGGTTGGCTCACACCTGCAATCCTAGCACTCTGGGAAGTTGAGGCAGGAAGATCTATGAGCTCAGGAGTTCAAGACCAGCCTGAGCAAGAGCAAGAGCCCGTCTCTACTAAAAACAGAAAAAAAAAAAAAATTAGCCAAGTGTGGTGGCACTTGCCTGTAGTCCCAGCTACTCGGGAGGCTGAGGCAGGAGGATTGGTTGAGCCCAGGAGTTTGAGGTTGCTGTGAGCTGGGCTGCTGACACCTGGCACTCTAGCGTCTGAGACTGTCTCAAAAAAAAAAAAAAAAAAGGGTTTTGATTTTAACTAAATCTGATGCAGTATGTGGTTCTTTGACAGATGAGAGCAGGAAGGGACCTCATGGGTGACCTGATCCTCATTGCACCCTGGAGCTATGAGATCTCAGGTGTGGGGCGCTCACACAGGTGAGGAAGGTCACATGACAACTGGGTGAGCCACAAGGCTGCGCCAGAGCACAGGCCTTGGCTCCAGAGTCAGGGTTCTGGTCGATTTAAGATTTCCATCTGTGGTCGTTTCCCATATGCAGATTTTGCAGAGTTAATGTTCTGTCCATAACTGGGGCAAATCAGTAGGAAATTACAAAGGGGAGTATATTCCCAGTGCTTTGTCATACTTGAGGAAATGAAAGGATTTAAGCATATCTGGCTTGAATAAATATTTTCTCTATAAAAGTTAATCTACAATTACATTTAATGTGAAATATTATATAGAAAAACATCCCACGTGTTTTTGTTGCTGGAGGACACTTTATAGTTTGTGTTTTATTACTGGTCCCTGGCATGAGTCTGAAAAATTCCCTCCGGGGAAGTTTATTCCGGATAATGGATGACTTTAGCCATAAGCATTTCCAATAACCTCAGACACAGGTTCTCATGGGCATGAGAGGGGGTATCAGGTTGTCCAAAGGCCTGTGATACCTGCTTTTCAGCCTTGCAAATGCAGCTCTACCACGGGGCAGCTCCATTGGCCTTGACAGAAGAGAACACAAATAGCAACACTGCCCGAACCACTCTCCTGGTTGTCCACAGCATTTTGTGGTGCCCAATGTTTTGTGGAATCAAACACCACCAAAAAACCTCTAAACTTCTTTCTGTAATGTTCTAATACACCAAACAGTATTTTTCAGGCTACCAAAGTGTGCCACATAAGGATTAAGTTTGAAAATTTATCAAGTTTCATGGTTTCTCCTTCATACCATAATGAGGTTAATTTACAAATAAATGCTGTATTTTGAGATCTGAGACCAAAAATACACCCAAGGTGAGGCAGGTTTCCCCTGCAGCTTTGCTTACACCAGCCCTACAGCATGTGTGTGTGTACCCCAGCTGGGGCAGGATGGGATGTGATATTGAAGATACCACGTACTACACCGAAAATCAAGACAAAGAAACACAGGTTGAAATGCACACATACATGAATCCACCCAGTCCCTCCTTCTCCTCCTCCTCCTCCTTGGGGTGAGTCTCCATTGCTTTTCCCTGCGGAGACTTTCTCCCCACATTCCTGCCATATTGCAAGGTATTTTTCCTCCACACCCTTGAAAAGCTTCCCTTTTTCCTGTGAAACAACTCCTTGGAATTGATGAAATAATTCCTGATATAGTTTGGATATTTGTTGTCTCCAAATCCCATGTTGAAATTTGATCCCCAGTGTTGGAAGTGGAGCCTGGCAGGAGGTGCTTGGGTCATGGGCGCGGATCCCTCATGAGTGGCTTGGTGCCATCCTCTCAGTAGTAAGTGAGCTCTCACTCCATTAGTTCCTGTGAGGTCTGTTTCGTCACAAAGAGCCTGACAGCTCTTCCGGTCTCTCTCTTGCTCCTTCTCTTGCCACGTGACACACCAGCTCCCCTTTGCCTTCCACCGTGATTGGAAGCTTCCTGAGGCACTCACCAGAAGCAGATGTTGACACCGTGCTTCTTATACAGCCTGCAGAGCCATGAGCCAAATAAACCTCTTTTATTTATCATTTACCCAACCTCAGGTATTCCTTTACAACAACACAAAATGGACTAAGACCATTCCTGTGTCTTTTCAAGCCCATTATGATAGCTGAGTAACAGCCCCCAAAGATGTCCACATCCTAATCCCTGGAACCTATAAATGTTATCTCATATGGTAAAAAGGAACTTTGCAGAAATCATTAGGCACCTTGAGATGGGGAGATTCTCTGAGATTTTGTGGGTAGGCTCTAACTGTAACCACAGCTGTGTACAGAGGGAGATTTTCCCACAGAAGGGGAGGAGGCAATGTGACCACAGAAGCGCAGAATGAGGAGATAACATTTTGAACATGGAGGAAGAGGCCACAAGCCAAGGAATTTATTATTTAAAGAAAGCCTTTAGAACTCAACATCCACTAGAAGCTGAAAAAGGCAAGGAAGTGGATTCTCCCCTAGAGCCTCCAGAATCTAAGAGAATAACTTACTGTTGTGTTAAGCCACTAAATCTGCAGTAATTTGTTGCAGTGACAATAAGAAAGGAATTCTCCCACCTTCCAGGTGCCCTTCTGCCCACCCTCCCCTCCTTCCCCAAATGTTTCACATTTAGTGACAGGGACACTGCAACATTGAGTTACATTTACCACAAATGTGCCCTACTTCTTACACTACAAAACATTACAATCTGTTCTACACAAACCAGAAAATTATCCTCTTTACAAAATAATTGTCATTAAAGGATTTCTTTAAATAATAAACACCACTGATACATCTGAAATAAACGGGTCCAAGATATTTTCCCTTGTTTTTCTACTAAATGTGTGACTACCTAGACACTAAGGGTAAACATACTCAGCAAGAGTATTTTTGCTTGTCAAGTTACTTGACCTTTCTGACCTTCAGTTTTCTTACCAAAGGATGTTGCCATGCAAATGAAATAAATAACAGATATAAAACTTCTAGCACATGTCTTTTGCCCACTTTTTGATGGGGTTGTTTGATTTTTTCTTGCTGATTTGCTTGAGTTCTTTGTAGATTCTGGTTATTAGTGCTTTATCAGATGTATATAGCATGTGAATATTTTCTACCATTCTGTAGGTTGTCTATTTGCTCGGTTGATTTTTTTCTTGGCTGTGCAGAGCTTTTTAATTTAATTAAGTCCCATTTATTAATTTTTGTTGTTGTTATGATTGTCTTTGGGGTCTTACTCATAAATTCTTTGCCTAGGCCAATATCTAGAAGAGTTTTCCCAATATTTATTTTCTTCTAGAATTCTTATGCTTTCATGTCTTAGGTGTAAGTCTGTTATTCACCTTGAATTAATTTTTGTGAGTGCTGAGAGATATGGATCCTGTTTCAATCTTCTACATGTGGCTATCCAATTTTACCAGTACCATGTATTGAATAGGGATTCTTTTCCACAGTGTATATTGTTGTCTGCTTTGTCAAAGATCAGATGACAATATGTGAGTGGTTCCATATTTGAGTTCTCTGTTCTGTTCCATTGGTCTATATTTCCATTTTTGTGCCAGTACCATGCTGCTTTGGTTACTACAGCCTTGTAGTATAGCTTGAAGTCTGGTAAAGTGATGTCTCCAGATCTGTTCCTTTTGCTTAAGCTTGCGTTGGCAATTCAGGTTCTTCTCTGGTTCAAAATGAAGCATAGAATTATTTTTTCTAGATATGGGAAAAATGATGTTGGCATTTTGATGAGGATTGCATTGAATCTATAAATCACTTTGGGTAGTATGGCCATTTTAACAATGTTGATTCTGCTCATCCATGAGCATATGTTTTACCACTTGTTTACATTATCTAGAATTTCCTTCTTCAGTGATTTGTAGTTCTCTTTGTAGGGATCTTTCACCTCCTTGGTTAAATATATTGCTAGATATTTTATTTTCTTTGCTGCTATTATGAAAGGTATTGAGTCTTTGATTCTCAGCTTTATTGTTGTTGGTGTATAGAATGCTACTGATTTGTGTACATTGATTTTGTAACCTGAGACTTTGCTGAATTTATTTATCAATTCCAGGAGTCTTTTGGTGGAATCTTTGGGGTTTTCTAGATATAAGATCATACCATTAGCAAAGAGCGATAGTTTGACCTTGTCTTTCACCATTTGGATACCCTTAATTTCCTTCTTTTGCCTGAATGCTCTGGCTAGGACTTCCAGCACTATGTTTAATAAAAGTGGTGACAGAGGGCATCCTTGTCTTGTTCCAGTTTTAAGTAGGAATGCTTTCAACTTTTTCCCATTCAGTATGGTGTTGGCTGTGAGTCTGTCATATATAGCTTTTATAATTTTGAGATATATTCTATCTATGCCTATTTTGTTAAGAGTTTTTATCATAAAAGGGTGCTGAATTTTGTCAAATGCTTTTTCTTCATCTACTGAGATGATCATATGATCTTTGTTTTTCCTTCTGTTTATGTGGTAAATCACATTTATGGATTTACGTGTGTTGAACCATTCTTGCATCCCTGGGATGAAGCCCACTTGGTCACAGTGGATTATTTTTTTGATGTGCTGCTGAATTCAGTTGCTGGAATTTCATTGAATATTTTTGCATCTATTTTCATAAGGGATATTGGTCTATGGTTTTCTTTTTTGTTGTATCCTTTCTTGGCTGTGGTATCAAGGTGATACTGGCTTTGTGGAACGAGTTGGGGAGGATTCCTTCCTTCTCGATGTTATGAAATACTTTTTGCAGTAGGGGTATCAATTCTTCTTTGTAGGTCTGATAAAATTCAGCTATGAAGCCATCTGGTCTGGGACTTTTTTGTTAGAAGATTTTTTATTGCTGCTTCAATTTCATTGCTTGTTATTGGTCTGTCCAGGAGTTCTATTTATTCCTGATCGAGCCTTGGGAAGTTGTATGTTTCCAGGAATTTATCCATTTCCTCAATGTTTTTGAGTTTATGTGCATAGAGATTTTTATTATATTCATAGATAATATTTTGTATTTTTGTGGTACCAGTTGTAATATCTTTTTCATTTCTGATTGAGCTTATTTGGATACTTTCTTTTCTATTTTTGGTTAATCTAGTGAGACGTCTATCAATTTTGTTTATCTTTTCAAAGAATCAACTTTTTGTTCATTAACCTTCTGTATTATTTTTTGGTTTTGATTTCATTTAGTTCTTCTCTGACCTTAGTTATTTCTTTTCTTCTGCTGGATTTGGGTTTGGTTTGCTCTCCCTTTTCATTAGACAATTCATTAGATTGTTGATTTGTGATATTTCTGTCTTTTTGATGTAGGCATTTAAGGCTATTCATTTTCCCTTTAGGACTGTTTTTGCTGAATCCCATAGATTTTGATAACTTGTGTCCCCTCTGTCATTTATTTCAAGGAATCTTTTGATTTCCATTTTGATTTCCTCCTTGACCCAATAATCACTCAGCAATAGGTTATTTAATATCTATGGCTTTGTATAGAATTGTTTCTGTTGGAGTTGATGCCTCAGTTTATTCCATCATGGTCTGAGAAGACACATGGTATGATTTCTGTTTTTTTGAATTTGTTGAGACATATTTTGTGGCCTAAGATGTGATCAATCTTAGAGAATGTTCCACGCGCTGATGAGAAGAATGTATATTCCGTAGTTTTGGGATAGAATGTTCTGTAAATGTCTCTTAGGCCCATTTGCTCTAGAGTCCCATTTAAGTCCAGTGTTTCTTTGTTTTCTGCTTGGAAGATCTGTCCAGTTTTGTCAGTGGGGTATTAAGTCCCCAGCTATTACGATGCTGCTGTTTATCACTTTGTTTCAATCTAGTAGAGTTCGCTTTATGAATCTGGGCACACCTGTGTTAGCTGCATAAATATTTAGGATTACTATGTCTTCTTGTTGAATTGCTCTCTTTACCATTATATAATTATCATCCAGCAATCCCACTACTAGGTATATACCCAAAGAAACAAAAGTCATTTTATCAAAAAGACACTTGGACTAGAATGTTTATTGTAGCACAATTCACAATCACAAAGATGTGAAATCAACCTAAGTGCCCAACAATTCACGAGTGGATTACTAAAATGTGTATTAATAAAATGTGTATGTATACCACAGAGTACTACTCAGTCATAAAAAATGAACTAATAACTTTTGTAGCAATCTGCATGGAACTGGAGAACATTCTCCTAAGTGACATATCACAAGAATGGAAAAACAAACACCACATGCACTCACTATTAAATTGGGACTAAACGATCATCACTCATGGACAGATGGAAGTAAAACACAGTGGAAATCCAGCAGGTGGGAGAGGGGAGGATGGAACAGGTGAAATCATACCTAACAGGTACAATGTACACTATCTGGGTGATGGGCACACATAACTTTGACTCAAGGAATACAAAAGCAATCCATGTAACCAAAACATTTGGTTGGACTAGATTGTCCAGACCCTGTAATATTCTTAAATAATAAATAAATAAAAAATAAAACTCCTAGTATAATTCCTAGTACATAATGAGTATTCAGCTTATGCTGGTATTAGTGTTATTGCCACAGCATGTGACATCTAGCCATAAGGTTATTAGACTGATGTTTTCTGGTCCTTATGGAGATATGACTTAAAAGTCACAAGATTGACTTATAGGCCAGAAAGGAAACC
Organism: Varecia variegata; assembly: GCA_028533085.1. Lineage (NCBI taxonomy): Eukaryota > Metazoa > Chordata > Mammalia > Primates > Lemuridae > Varecia > Varecia variegata. The sequence continues at coordinate 4,474,298 of CM052445.1, forward strand.
AGTCTGATTTCTCTCTAGTCTTACCACATATGTACTTATGTCCACTTCCCCCATTGGCTAGTTATTGCCTGATGGGGTGCTATCCACATTAGGAGCCATGGCTGGGCACCAAAAATGAGACAGTAATTTACAACGCAGAAACTAATAGGAATGAGGAACTACAGTTACGTGAACGTCGGGGACAAAAGCAGGGTGAAGTAAGTAGCAGAAGGAGACAGAGAGAAAGCCATGTTGGCAGCAATGTCCAGCACTCAACTAAGCAAAAATGCAAAGTTCCAGTAATTTTCTCAGAAAACACTGAGCAAGGCAGGGTCAGGACATCCAAAGCTAAGGCAGGCTGGAGTACCATGCCACTTGACAATGTCTGGTCTAAGGCAGGAGAGCGTCACCAGGCTGTTCTACCTGGGTTTATCTGGGATAGCCTGGCTACCTCAACCGGACAGACAATTTTATACCCACAGCAGGATGTGACCAGAGCTCCGAGAAGACCCTGGGTCACTTACACCTCCAGCCCAGCATCCCCGTGGAGACAGTTCTCTGCTGCCCTTGCTGCAGGTCTTCAGTCCTTCAGGTCTGGGAATAGTCACCTCAGAGGGTCAGAGTCCACACAGCTGAACCTAGGGCCTGCAAAGGACCTTAGATCCCAGCTGGGGCAACCTTCACCACCCCTAACCTTGATCTGCAAGACAGGCATGCAGCTCCTCATTCAGACTTTGCCCAAAACCCCAGTCCATCTTCACCATTAAGTGATGAGCTTTTTGGTATGACTCACCCAGACCCATGTCCACTGAGGACAGGAAGTAAAAAGCAAAATAGTTACGAAAAATTGGAAGAAGTAAGAGAAATTTTTCTAGTGCCAGGCTGCTTTTGTCACTGTACTTTCTTCTGTTTGTGCAAGAGGAATGTTCCTCCAGGTTAGCAATGGCCTTCAAAGGTTACAGTAATAGAGAAGCCCACATTTATCAAAGCTTATTCAGGGTGCTTGTCCAAACACTGCACTCCCCGACAGGTGACAGTCTGGGTAGCGGGTGCAGGGAATATGCCTGTGTAACACTGACTCTCCAGCTCCTAGCAGAAGGCCTGACACATAGTAAGTACTTCAATCACTTGTTCATTATGGGAACACTTACTTATTTAAGACACCTAAAAACTGATTTTTGAACCGGATGATTTCTTGAACTGGAATAGGATGAAATTAATCTGGACTTTTTACATCAGTTGTCCTCACTGGGTTGTCCGGACCCTTCGTGGACCCAACCTGTAGTCAATGATCCTATGGTGCCACAAGGACATGGATCTGGTTTTCATCTACTTCTGCATTCCTAACGTAAGATGTTCCTACTAGAAGGGAAATACAACAGCTGTTTGTCTTTCCTACTCCCAGGAAATGACCTGAGGACTGGACAGCATCCGGTATGTGCTGTCAAACCATAAGAAATCAATGGGAATTTTTAAAATGGAGAAATAATAACAGAGGAAGCCACTGCATACTTCTGAAAGCGGTTAGTAGGCTGTCAGGTCTCAAGGGAGTTATAACTAATCAAGGAGATAAAACTTATACCATTTTTATAACTTATATTACCCTGAGCCATAACTTATCAGCCCTTCAGGCCCTTATTCACAATTGGTTCCCTGTCCCCTCTCCCTCACTCCCTCTGACCGACATTGTCCACGCAGCACATTTCTACAGCTCATGCTGCAACAGCCACTGCAAATCTACCCCCAGGCTAGATCTTTCTCCCAATGCTGGGTATTTATGCCCAATTACCTTCTGGAAATGCCTGAATATTGTTGCAAAGCCCTCTCCAATGCAACATGACCGTATTAGTTTTCTGCTGCTGCATAACAAATTATTACAAACTTAGCAGCTCAAAACAGCACCCATTTATTAGCCCACAGTTGTGTAGGTCAAAAGTCCAGGTCCAGCCTGGCTGGGATTCCTCCTTAGGGTCTCTTACGGCTAAAATCAAGGTATCAGCCAGGCTTTGTTCTCACCTGAAGCTCGGCAACCTCTGCATGGTAGAACTAAGTTCCTTGCAGGTGTAGGACTAAGGTCCCCATTTATCACCCTGGATGCCATTTGGGGGCCACTTGTAGCTCTTGGAGGTCACCTGCATTCCTGACTACCCAGTGCCCCTGTCTTCAACAACTGCCCATCAGATCCTACTCATGTTAAATCTCTCTGACTTCCCCTTTCTCTGTTCTCTCCACCCAGATGTAAAGAGCTCATGGGATAGTTCAGGCCCGCCCAGATAATCGCCCGCTCCTAAAGTCAACTGTGCCAATGCAACATAACCTCATCATGGAGGTAAAGCCATATTTGCAGTCTTGGGGGTTATACAGAGGGAGTCCACTAGAAGACGAGGAATCCTGGTGCTGCCTTAGAACGCTGCCCAGCACAACGGCTTCAAGCCAACTCATCTCCCCCATTCTCCACCTGCCCCAAACAACAAGGAGTCACCACAGCCTCAGTGATGTCCACAAATCTCTACAGCGACACAGACCCTTCAACTGGAGTTAAAAACAAACAAACAAACAAAATTCAGCTAGATGGTGTTTAAAAGGAATACAGAAAAGCCAGAAGAAAGAGGATGCAAAAAGATGTGCGAGGAAAATGCTAACTAAAAGAAAGCCACTGCAGTCAAGTTGACTACAGGAGACTCTAAAGCAAAAACACATTGCTAACAACAAAGAACGTCATCTCACTAGCAAGTAGGGGAATACAAAATTAGAACAAGGAGATGCCATTTCATGCTTGCAAGGTTGGTAAAGATTAAAACAATTTAAAAGTACAAGTCTTGGCAACAATGTAGAACTAAGGAAACTTTTATAAACTCCTGGCAGTTCATGTAAGAATCTAATTTTGTATTATTTAGTAAAGTTAAAAATGCATATTCTCCACTACTAAGCAATTCTACTCCCCAGTATCATACACTAAAACAATATTTGCACAAAGAAACATTTACTATTCCTGTAGCCACATTATAGGCAACAGTCAAAATCCGGCAACAAGCCAAATGTCTATGACAGGAGAATAATAGAATACGTTGAGGTAAAATTCACAATAGAACTTTATGTAGCAGTGAGAATGAATACACTCCAGCTACATGAATTAACATGTATTAAACTCAAGCAACCTCAAATAAAATAAAACATATTGCAGAAAATGGTACCGTACAATTCCATTTTCTCCATATTCAAATATATGTGTTTGAATATGAAGCAAATAAAAAGCAATATGAGTCACTGACAGGTAGAAACTATAAAGAAAAGCAAGTGAATGATAAAATTAAAGGAAGCAGTTACCTTTGTGGGACAGAAGAGGGATCATTAGGTATACAAGGATCTTTAGCAGCCTTGAAAAAGTTGAGTTTCTTGGCCGGGGAATGAGAAAAATATTTTATTGCGGCTCGGATATGTTATATGCATTTTTGGTCCATACAGGCAAAAGTCAAAGTAGATAATTAACAAATGCAAAGAAATGTATTAGTGCCAAGTATGTGTTACTAATAATAAATGCTGTAAGAGCACAGAACGTCCCTTCCAGCTGGCCTGGGCAGAAAGGGGCTCGCGAAAAAGCAGCATGGAAGTCACGGCATGTGCAAGATGCAAAACGCGCACCGGTCCCGTTGGTCAGAAAATCTGCCTAAGAGAAAAGCGAAACGCAAGGCCAAGGCCAATAACGGAGTGCCCGTAACCCCAGCAAAATGCAGACACCCCCCTACAGGGTTGGGGGAGCCTCCTGATGCCGTGGTCAGGAAGCACCAGGACCAGGCAGCACTGTAGCAGGGCTCTTGGGTGCAACCTGAGGACTGAGCCCGGGAAGCAAAGGGATCAGCCGCTGCCAGCAGGCGGGAAGGGGACCGTGAACTGAGGAGGCCACTCAGGAACACAGACGTTACTGCAAGGGGATTCTGAGCCACGGCCTCCACAGTGAGATACCACTGCACACCCACCATGATGGCTATAACCAAAAGTCACATGACATAATGCCACATAATAACCAGCGCTGGCAAGAATGTGGAAAAATCAGAGGCCTCGCACACTGCTGCTGGGAGTGTACCATGAGGCAGCTGACGCGGAAAGTTAGGCATTGCAGTTACCATTCACCAGTGACCCCACTGCTAGGTATATGCCCAGGGAAATGCAAACACAGATCCACACGAGAACTTGTACGTGGATGCTGACAGCGGCATTATTCACCCCAGCCAGCAAACGGTGGAAACCACCCAAACGTCCCGCTGATGAATGGACAAGGAAATGGGGCCCATCCACTTAGTGGGATGTCGTGCGGCCATATGGAGGAACGGAGCACGCGTACACGCTACGGCACGAATGAACCCGGGAAATACAACGCAGAAGAAAGAAGCCAGACACAGAAGACCACATGATACACGATTCTATTTATATAAAATAGACTTACATACAATATTGTTTCCTCTTCCCTGTTAGCCTGGACTTTCAAGCACTATCATAAAAAATATACATCATGTAGTAAGAGGAAGGAAATTAAAATGCCAATGGTGAGCACGCTTAACGTCAATTCTTAAATCCAACTTGTGTGCATTAAGCCCTTGCCACAGTGTTAGGAACTGGAAGTCGAGCATATGCTACAAGACTAGGATCAATTATATCAAGGGTGGTGTGCAGATCAGGGTTTATCTCCCAAAAAGGAAGCATATCCACCGAAAGATAGTCATATCCTATATACAGTCATTAAGATTATGGCTAAAGTTATTTATTTTGGTCTGTTTTACCCACTAAAATGTCTTTATTAAACATTTAATTGGAGTTGTTATAATTTTTATTTAATATTTAGATACTTTTTGAAAAGAGAGTTCACAAAGTAAGAGACGTTCATTAAAGTAGCAAAAGGCACCATCACTCACCAAGTTTCGCAGTTTCATGATCTACGGCAAGTTTCTACCCCCAACGCCTTGGTTTTGTCTGCTGTTGCTGCTGCTGCTGCTGTTTCTGGTTGGATTTTTCTAGAATCTTGACTGAGAATATCAGTACAGGGCAATGAGAGATTTTGGGGTTTTTCCCTACATAACGTCTACGTGAAAGCTATGGCACTAAGACTAATCCTGATTAACTTCAGGGCTTTGAAAAGTGGGCTCATATAAATGTGTTCTAAATCAATATCCTTTCATACACACATAAAAGCAAGTTTGAACAGTAAAATGCATATAAACTGGTGAAAATTCGTAAGTGAATAAAACTTGCCTCTTAGTCCTATCAGAAAAAAACAGACTTAGTGAGAATGATGAAGTTTGTTACACAGAATTATAAAAATGCCTTTCAAGTTGGAAACAGAAGAAGTGATTTCTGCCGTTTTAAACCTACATCAAGACTGAAATGTGGAGTGGACTAACAAAGCTGGGAATTTAGTAAGAGAGAAGCATACCTCATTTTGGGAAAGGAGGGAATTCTATACAACGAGCACCATCTATATTTTTAAGGATTAAATTGCTAAACTTATTTAAGATAATATAAATCAAGTTAATCTTAGGATAGTTTTAATGGAAGATATGATATAGTAAACTAAATATAACAGGTTTTCAGTTCCGTGAGGCCATTTCTTACTTTTGCTTTTATCAAATGAAATAACTTATCCTTGTTGAAATGGTATGGTTTTAAAACACAAACAATTCCCAGGTATATTGTGCAAGGCAATATTTTTAAGGCTGTAATCTCCTACTTACACAATTCTCCCCACCCATCATCCCCCACCCTGCTTTCCCATCCTTTTACATACACAAATTCAGAGTTTATTAAGGCAACTCTAGCTGGTTAAAAATAACTACAGTAAGGATTTTATTAATCAGCCTGAGCAGTATGAAAACCCAAGCTTAGTATGCAGTCTGCTTTCACGATGCCTTTGTCTTATGCTCAGCACTAGTGGAGTCACTGACATCCTTTTTATGTATCATCCAGTCCTTAGAACTTCAGTGAACACACAAGATTGACCCTGCTATCCGTGGCACATGGATCCCACACTAAATAAGCCTATTATTCAGCAAGGATGCTTAAAGTCTGGCCTCGCCTGAAGCCCTGCCTCTCACCTTCGCAGAGGGAGTGAGTTATAGGAGAATCCTTCACCTTCCTCAACATTTCCCCCGTCCTGGGTGTGCACCTAGAAAGAGGGGTTTCCTACAGGACTCATCTCCTGGGCTCCGGGGGTCCTAGAGGCAGTAGCAATAACTGACGAAGACCACCTCCACACCCTGGAGATGGAGACCCCCATGACTCTGTGCAGACTGAGAGAGGCGTAGCAGAATCCTTTTCTAATGGGGAACTGCTTGAGCAACCCTGGCTCACAAGCCTAAAGTAAACCAGCAGTCTAGCAAGTACGTCTGGCTGAAGCAAAACAAGTTGATACAGGAGTGAGACTGTATCCTTGACTCTGTTTCTCTCTTCTTTCAGCATGCACTCCAGTGACTGACCAAAAATGGGCATTCCATAAATGCTAGCTAGCTATAAAGTAAATAAATAAGGAGGCATTTCTACAGCTTCAGACAGATTGACAGGCTGTAACTGGGAGAATCCGCACCACAACTGAACACCTGGCAGCTGCCAGCAATGACGAAGCACCTGAAAATGCGGGACGTGAGCCCCTCCTTCCGCATCCCGCTGACACGCCCGTCTCACGCACTTCCTCACTTCCACCGTCCTACCTGCTGGAGTACAGTCAGTCAGTCACCAAGAATTACCCATCCAAACTCCCTGATGACTATGAGTCTGGATCACAGTCCATTCCAGAGAATCTGGAAACTGAATCCAACTCTTTTTTTATGCTAGAGACTTGGGCTGCCACCACCCTAGTTGAAGTCCTCATTGTGGCCAAACTTGAATTCTTATAAAGGCCTCATACCTCGTATACGTACTCTAATTTGGCTTTCATATTGTTTTCCTAACACATATGAGCTCTGTTAATCTGCACAAAAAATTTCAACTCCTCACGTTTATTTTAGAATAAAGTCTTTCAGCACAGACTCTGGAGTTCAAACCCTGAACTACACTAAGAGCAACAGGACCTTGGGGAGGTTTCTTCACTCTTCTGCGCCTCAGTTCTCTAAATTAAAATAAGTGTAGTAAGTTTCCTCTTTGTGGGACTGTTGTAAGAATTCTCAGAAGTAGTGGATGCTAAGTGTTTGCAGAGGGTCCCGACATGGGATAACCTGAGTATCTGCATCATTATCATTAGTATTTCCCACCAAACACCCATCCCTTGGAGCTAACTCATTCTCCCAGACTCGACTGTCACAGCACTTTGTGTTGTGAACTGTGTTGTCGTGTCTGGACTGGTCCTCCCGCCAGGCTGGGCCCTCTGGGCAGGCAAAGACGGCACCATTTGTGTTTATTCAACGACCTTAATCAATAGGCACGTCCTCAGCTGGGTCGCAGTGAACAGCCCGGCGGCCCTGGGAGCTGGGCTGGCGGCAGCGTGGGCAACTATTCAACTCCACCCAAACAAGGCTGTTTCAAAGAAATAATGGGATCAAATACTTCATAGGACAAAATAGATCTTACGTAGGTCCAGAAGATGTTTAAAAGTGCTCTCCTTGTCCACAACATTATCTCAAAACGTGACACTTAACCAAAGACATCTTTAGCTTCAGACATTCTGAAGGAGAAATGTAGAAATGCAAGACACCCAACGATGGGATTACACGGGAGACTCTTAAAAGCAGTTTTCAAATAAAGGAAACACAAATATGAATACAGAAAAATCCTACCTTATTTCTTTAACTTCTCTAATTATAAATATTTTAAAACTTAATGAAATGTTGGTACCAAACCTTAATATATTATTATTCTTAAGTAGCTATGTTTACATTTGCTTAGATTAATACACAATTTTAGGAATACAGGAATATAAATCCAGATCCAAGGGTCATTAAAGTACATTAACATTTTTCAACATTTTTCACCTTTTAAAAAGAAGACTTTAATCTCTTCTATATTAATCTCATATTTGTTCCTATATGTGATCATTCAAAATTTATATCTTGATAGAAGCATTAAGGTTTGAAAAAACATTGAACTTAAATGTATGCTCGTATGTTTATGTATCTACATACAAACATTTATTCCCTTAACTGCTGTTATTTTGTGTTTCAGGGAAAAACTCAGTATCTATTCATGGTGATTTTATAAGGAGAAAGTAAGAACTTAAGGTTCAATTATCTGTAATAGGCAAAATACTGTGATAACACAGGACTCCCAACTCCTCAAGCTCTAACATCTTCAAACAACATCCATCCATTAAAACAAATAAGAGTAAGAAAAAATGCACAAACAATTGACAGACAGTTTTAGCCTGGCACTTGTATATTTGTGAAAGGATTATCTTCAAACTGGTATATTTACTTTGGTCTTTAATGATTGGTATGTCCCAGTGGTGAAAGGATGCCATGATGAAGACTGGCTTGGTGGCAGAAAAAATGCTTGCTCTGTTTTTCTCAGATGACCCAGGTGTCAGGAATTTGGTGGGATGGTGGGGGAAGAAAGGGTGTCTGTCTGTCTGTCTGTCTGCCCCTCTCTCACTTGCAGGCCTGTCAGAAACTAAACCACTGGAGACAACCCAGCCCTGGAACTCTGGCAGAGCACAGTTAACTGATTAACAAGAAACAACAGAAACCAAATCACTCAGCAGACCCTCTCCGACTCTGCTGACCCAGCTAAGCTTCGCAGATGACAGCGGTAATAAAGTGTAGACATCACCAGTCATGAAACTCAAGCCAAGCATAGCCTTCCAAAATTTGGCAATTTTAGTTAACTCAACCTGACCTAGCTCCTGTTGACAATTTACTTGTGGCCTTAAATGGCACTAAATAAAAACAGAGTGGAAAGAACTCTGAGAAACAGAAGATTTAAACATTCCTCTTTTGTCATTTCTTTCCTCTCTAAAGTTAAACAAGTAAGAAACGGAATCAGAGAGGCTGAGAGCAGAGAAATCCGCAGTCCGCATCGGGCAGACCGGGATGTCCCTTGCTAAGTGCGGCCGCGCTGCCTGGAATCCTGGCGGCTTCCTGTCCAAACCAAGACGGTGAAGCCCCAGTGTGGAGTGCTTCTTGTGGTTTTCAAGCCCACCGGAGGAATACTGGCTCAAAATCAGGCAAGGGAAAGCATGGATAAGTCAGGAGATGATAAATGAGGGAAAGTGTCGGATGTATAGACAGAACAATGGAAAACGTAATTTTCTTTGGGACCAATTAACTTAAGAACTACTTCGCATACTCTCAATCAGGAAGGTGTCAGTGTTGTCGGGAGAAGTGGAAATTTTTCTTAATGAAAGTTAACAGGACACTTTCTTGTATTAATAAAATATTCGGAACTACTTCACAGGAAAGAAAAGCAAAAGCGCTGTAAGTACAAATACCATCACAAGGCAAGACTTGGGAGCATAAATATTCATGACATATTCTACATGTTAATTAAGCTCTGTTCTTCATTTTTTTTTTCCGGTTTGTTTTTCTAGTAGGAAAGATGCCAAATGTTATAAGCTTCTACTTCAGAATTTTGGACCGCAATGTGACCTCCCATCACCCTGTTTCATTTGGCAAGCAGTACTGTCAAAAATGACATGCACCAACGAATTAATCATTCATGATAAAGGGGAGAGGGAGAAAAACACAGGAAAACACTTGAAAAGTGATGTGTCTGTGAGCTCTTCTGGCCTCTCCTGAGGGTCCCCATGTGTTGAAAGTGGCAGGGTGGATGGACAGGAGGAGATCACACTGACCCTATTACCGTAATCCTCAGACCAATGCCCACAGGGGAAAGGGCTTCGTTACTTCCATCGTACAGTTTGCATCTGAGCTTTTGCACAGAAACACCAGCGTGAAGACAGTGAATCAAAGGGAACTTCTGCCACGTAAAAAATCTCCTAAGAGATATATATTATTATAGATCAAACCCCATTATTAAACTCCCACGGTAGGTGTCCCTGACGTGTTCTCCTGCCGTGAGCGCCATGTCTGTTCATTTGGACTGCTCACAGCAGATGTTTTCACAGCAGAGCGTCCTGTATTCTCAATCTTATACCAAATATTTGCCCACATTTTTTATCATATGTACTAGATTGCTCCCACCAAAATATTTTATCAGTTTAAGACATAAGCAACAAAGTTTATACGTTAATTTTTTTTCTATTTCTCATCTGAGTTATATATAAATAGTGATAACATATAACTTATATATAGTTGGAGGGGAATAAAAACATCAGAAATCCTTAAAAGTCAAAAGTTGATCTTATAGAGTGATTGGTATAAATTTTTTGCTGCATTCTTTTTGTTCTGTTTTGTTTTTTCACACAGGGTCACTCTGTCACCCTAGGCTGGAGTGTAGTGGCAAGACAGATCATAGAGCAATGTAACCTTGAACTCTTGGGCTCAAGGAGTCCTCCTGCCTCAGCCTCCTGAGTGGCTAGGACTACAGGCACACTCTACCATGCCCAGCTAATTTTTCTCATATTTGTACAGATGGGAGTCTTGCTATGTTGCCCAGGCTGGTCTCAAATTCCCAGCTTCAAGCAATCCTCCCACCTTGGCCTCCCAAAGTGCTGGGATTACAGGTGTGAGCTGCCGTACCAGGTCTACAGTAATTATTTAAGATGAAAATAGTTCTTCATTTATAAATATGTCATCATCAAAATTAGTTTTGATCTCAAAAAGTTTAATAAAATGTTTTTTTCCTAAGCTAAAAGTAATTATTAAGAAATGCTTTCCTTTTCTTACCTTGGATTAATCCTCCAAAGTCTGCTCATATTCTTGTCTCTACAATGGTTCAAATAGGCTATTTTTAATATACTGCAAAATCGTCATCAATCTAATTTTCACTCTAGAGAAATAATGGCAAAATATGTGGGTGGAAAAACAGTTTTTAAACTTTTGGGTTTTAGAAATTGTTCTTATCCAAGATGATGCTAAAGAGTCAGTCCATCTGAGCAAGCTCGTCCTTAATGGAGTAACAATACAGCCGTTTAGGACCAAATAAGATTACTGTAGTGACTCAAATAATAGCATTCATTTTAGAGCTAAATGGAAAACACAACGTAAAAGTGAATTCTACCTTAATTGCACTTAGTCAGCAAATGGGAAAACATATGCTAAGCCATAATGCAAACAACCCACGGATAGGCTTACAGCCTCGACAAGTTAATAACGCTCCCTGGAACAGAACGTCAAAGGAGGAAGCTGGCTCATAACTGAACGATCATGATGCTAAGAAATCACATCATGAATGAAACTAAAGAAAGTTTTATTTTTGCAAATGTATGATTGGATCCCTACCAATATAGAGGCCAAACAAAATACAGTTGGTGGTACAATTCTAATTACTGTGTCTGAGCTCTGTTTTGACATAGCTCTGTGTGTAGTTCACAGGCTGAACGATACCACACACAAAATGCATAACGTTCCGATTCCCTGTTATCCATCATGCCTCATTAACGTAAAAAGCTAAGCTGCGGAAGAGACCAAATTGGAAGAGCCAGTTCTTTTCTGCACTAAGTAGTCTAAAGCTAAGACACATGCACAGGTTTTTGGACGTAGGCTAAGTGAGCTACATGTTTCAGAGCGTCCAGAAGACTGACCCAGGTTTGGGAACCACACACTGTCAATGTGTTAAAATGCTGGGCAGGGTTGTTCAGTAGGGCAGTCTGATATTTTGTTTGTTTCTGCTCATATATATCCTGTCACAAAATAATCTCTTAAGTGCTCCCCTTTCTTAGCGAGGCTAAACTGGGGCTCAGAGTCCAACCTGCACTTACTAAACAAAGGAAAATGTGTTTATCCCAGTGGGGACTCAGGTGCCAGCCATTTCTCTCTGACTCTAAGTCAAATAACTTCACCTTCTTAGGTGAAGGGTCCAAACCCTTTTGCAAATTTCCTACAAGTTTGCCTCTTGAATCCATTATTATTTTATAGAAATCATCAAGTGTCTTTGCAACGACTTAGCTATAAAAAAATCTTCTTTGTAATGTTATTCATAGTAGTAAAAAAAATTGTTAAATATCCATTAACTAGGAATAGATTAAATTAATTATTGTGTTTTTATAGAACAGGACACTATTAACATTTTTTTAATTTGTATCACTACTTATAGTAATATAAAACTGTTTCTAACCTCTCACGTTGCATTCTGTGAACAATGCAACTCTTCTTCCCATTAAAAGCATTTTCACAGAAAGAGATCTAGATTTAACTGCCAGCTGTCAACACTGATAATCTCTTGTCAGTGGGATTGGTAATGCCATTTTCTTTCTTGTGTATCTGTATTTTCTAATTTTTTTATAAGAAATATCAATCACCCAGTTAGAAAAATAAACCCAAAAAGTTTTTTAAAACATTCATTGTGGCCACTCTGCCTATGTCTCTCGACTGTCTTTATTTCTACGGTATCACGGTAGGTTTGTACATGTTTATCTTTGAATCTATCCTGAAAGACAGAAGTCTAAACACATCCAAGAAAATAAATGATGCCTTCTGAAACCCTTAATTTGCACACCCAGTGGAAATCCCTGCTGTGATGTTTTCCTTCCACTCCATCTCCTTCCCCAAGACGAGAAGCCATAAATTATATCCGCTAACGAGCCAGTGCTCCGGGGCCCCCAGCGTCACCTGCATTTGCAGGGCACTGTGGTGGGGCCATCACCAGCTTCCTCACATGGGGGACGATGATGACTCTTTCATGACTCTTTTCCTGATGAGACACAGTCACCTTTAAGATTTCTGAATGTTCACAAGAGGTCACAGTCCTCCCCACTGCCTCGCCCTGAAGTCTGTGCTACAGAATGTATCTCTATTTTAACAAAAATAAAGAGCTTAAAAGAAAAAGGAAAAATGAGAAAAGGGGAAGAGCGAACAGAGAAGTTTTTTTTTCTTGAACATATTGAAAATGGTTTTCTACATGACTTGTATCCCTTTGGAGAATGGTAAATCCTACAAGACTGCATACTGAATAGGATCACTAAGGGCCTGGATTTCAAGAACTGAGGCAAATACCAACCCTGTTAACTCATTATTTGCAGTTATAAGGCAAAGACCATGTCTTGTCTCTCTATTTGCCGGTGATTCCTAGGAACTTACAACACAACTGCCAAGCCCATGACAAAGATCTGCTTGGACGCGTCAGTTTACACTTCACCAGATAATGTGGCAACATCCCCGCCAGACATTCGCGCAACAGGAAACTGCAGCAGAGTAGTGACTGGTGGATGTTCTGCTAACTATGACGGGACCTCTCTAGGATTTTCACTCCATAGAAAATATCTGGGCATCACAATGCATAATTAGAAAAATTGTTTGAGTCTAACTTCAGCAAAATACTTAATAAATTCTTACATTTTCCCCCCTTTTCACTGCTTAAAATATTGTTTTAGTTGAAAGGTATTTATCTACTTTTAGACAACATCCACCAATCTCTGAATCAATATTGATAAGAGAATGCTTAATGATTTCACAGAAAAGTTATTTTCTAAAAAAAAGTTACTCTCTTCCATTATTAGAGAAAAGGGTCACTCTCACAACTATTACATTTTAAAGATGAAAAGTGAGAATTAAGGTCAACTTTACGTTTGAAGCCACATATTGAATTTTGCTTAAGTTTAAATTTTCAATGAATAGTAAGTACCTCTGAAACGCACCAGTGCTTTTTTCTTTTCTTTTTTAAGTATGTGTTGATTTTTTTTTTAATCTTGAGTGTGAGCTCAACCAAGAAATGTCTCCCAGAGCGGGAAAGCAGTGCACTATCCTAGATTCCTTTTTCCAATTAATACTTCCATTTTCTAGACTGCACCAGTATTTAATTTGAAATTTCCTCTCTCTATGCCAATTCGAGTTTGAACTCCTCCCTGCGAAGTCGGTAGCCACACAACCATGTGCGACACACAAAGCAGTGAAAGCAGCCACAGCAGAAGGGGAAAAGGTGTTTTTTGTTTTCTTTAAGTATCGAGCACCTGGCAAGAAAAGACCCTGTTCCTGCAAAGCCTCACAGGCACTCCCGGCTCTCCCCGAGAATCCAAGAGGACTCACTTTGATTTCCTTTTTAAAAACCTCACGAGATTTTAGTGCGGTGCTTTGAGTTACAGTTTACCACACTTTTCCACATTTTTTCCTGTTGTTTCTGGTGCTCTCGTCGTTTCTGTCCACCAACCGGTGGGGGGATGACCCCTCGACCGACGTCACAGCTAGCAGGCAGAAGTGACGGACTCACTGTGACTCTTGCTCAGGGTGCACAGTAACAACGCCCAGGGCTGAAGAACTCATAAAATCCAGTGCCCAACTACTCAGCAACTTTACAACGTAGACATCAAGGGAAAATTATGGAAAAAAAGTATTTCCCCACCATTCTCTCTACCCTTCCTGCCATTTGCATGTCCCTAATCTAAACTGCTCACGTGGAACCCAGGAAAGAAAGCACAGGACCAGCTTCTGAAAAGGGAGAGCTCGTTAGATACGACACCAAAATCACGAAAGGAAAAAGGGCAGGTGGAGTTCATCAAAATTGAAGTCTTCTTGAGCTGCAAGCGATACCATCAAGAAAAAGAAATGGCAACCTACAGAGTGAGAAAAAATATTTACAAGTCATTTATCTTATGAGATACTTGTGTCCAGAGTATATAAAGGACTCCTATAACTCAATAATAAAAGGACAAATAATCTAATTTAAAAATGGGCAAAAGATTTGAATAGATAGACATTTCTCCAAGGAAGATACACGAATGGCCAATAAACACATGGAAAGAAGTTCATCAGCATTCACCATCAGGGAAATGCAAGTCACAGCCACAGTGAGATATCACGTCACCCCCACTAGGCTGACTAATCAAAAAGACAGGAATGGAAAGATTCGCACATCACCGATGGAAACACGAAAGGGTGCAGGCACTTTGGAAAACAGCCTAACAGTTCCTCAAAAGGTTAAACACAGAGTCACCGCATGACTCAGCAATTGCACTCCTAGGCATATACCTAAGAGAAAATGAAAACATAAGTCCTCGCAAAAACTTGTACATCAGTCTTCATAGCAGCATCATACTCATGGTCAACAGTGTAAACAATCCGAATGTTTACACAACTGATAAATGGATGAACATGTGGTATATCCAAACAACAGAATATTACTCAGCCATAAAAAGAAGGAAGTACTGACACATGCAACAACACGAATGAACCTTGAAAACATGCCCAGTGAAACAGGTCAGTGAGAAAAAGACCACGTCTTGCATGATTCTGTGCATACGAAAATGTGTCAGACAGATCTATAGACAAGAAAGTAGACTAGCGGTTGTTTGGTGTGGGGTGGAAGAAGATGGGGATTAAATGAGAATGGATACAGGGGTTTATTTTTGGGGTGATAAAAATATTCTAAAATTGGTGGTGGTGATGGTTGCACAACTCTGAAGACACTAAAAGCCTGTGAGAATTACTTTAAACAGAATTGTATGGTATGTGAATTACGTCACAATAAAGCTGTTTGAAAGAAGAGAGAGCAAGCCCATCACAAAACCAGTAGGCACGGCATTCCATTTCCAGGTGCCCCTGTCATTCCCCACTGCCCCAAGCCCCTCACAGCTGCCCCAGGTTTCCAGCCTTAACGGTAAAACAGAGTTCCTATTCACAGTCTCAAACACATTTTGAATTTATCCTTGACCCCAACAGTCCTTGAACATCCTGCAACCACAGGCACAAAACCAATGTGCCTTTCCGATACGGAGGCTCCACCAGCCAGCCCCTCCCGCTCCCTTGGCCTCTAGTGATCACTCAGCTTTCTAGTCGTTTATTTTCTTTATAATTCTGTTTGACTTTCAAATCTCTACCAGAACTGGACCTCCATGTAGCCAGTAGTCACTGGAATGCAACAATGCCCCTCCGACCTCCACCCACCCCTTGAAAAAAACCTTCCCAGACTCCATGAAGAACCAACAAAAACTTCTGGTCAGATCTTTTTTTTTTTTTTTTGAGACAGAGTCTCACTCTGTTACCCAGGATAGAGTGCTGTGGTGTCAGCTTAGCTCACAACAACCTCAAACTCCTGGGCTCAAGCGATCCTCCTGCCTCAGCCTCCTGAGTAGCTGGGACTACAGGTGTGCACCGCCATGCCCGGCTAATAGTTATCACATGAACTTAACCAAAGCTCCCTGTAAACTGAAAAGAAATACCCACTGAACATCAGAACAGAGAAATCAAAGCCCCGTAAGTCTTGGAAGCTGAGCTCAGACACGAGCAGGACCAAGGAACCCACCAGCAGGTGGGACCCAGTAACTTCCCAAATCGGCTTGAGGCAGCTTTTTTCCAATTTCTCCCCCATTGTGAATATGACTAGAAGCCCTGGTTCTTTTTCCTTTTATCTCCTCAGAAAACAGACAAAAAAATATAAAAACCACTAGCTTGCCTTCTGCAAAATCTGTGATCCAACAGTTAAAAATAATGGGGTATGTTTGTCTTGCTTTTTTGAGATATAAAACCTTATGCCTAGAATTCCCATGCATCGATTCCTTTTATATAAACAGCATACAAACACATCAGAATACGAACTATGCACAGCCCGCTCGGTTCTACCTGCAACATATGACGGCTTTACACGAGAGCGCCAAATCTAGGAAGCTCCTCCGGACTTCGAAGGACAGTGCGTACTTCAGGGTGTGGCCGTCGATGATGAGGGCCACGTCATTCTCCTTGCCCAGCAGGTTTCCCAGGTCAGTGCAGTGCTGAGTGATGGCTGCCCTCGTGGCCTGAAACAGAAGTGGGGGGAAATTGCATTTGTGTGTTTAATATACCAAAGTGCATCAAAAACAAAACAGGATTCAAAAGGAAGCTCCTTGAAATGAGAACACGCCCATTCTAATGTAAAATATACAAACAGTTCAACTTGGCACATTTACATATAAAAATCTCATCAGAATGCCCTCTAGGTCTGTTTTATGGGTGAAAACACCCTCGCAACGAAATTTACAGTAATCCCTTCTTTACACTACACACGCACTATTCTTGCTGCCCCTAGAATAGGAAACTCGATATAAATAAATGTGCTTTTTAGGAAAACACAGGATTACTGGAACTTGAGTAGCAAACAACTCTCAGTTTGCACAAGGTAACATTTAAAGCATCCAAAAGGTATGAAGGGATATATCAATAATACACAAGATTAATTTCTATTCCTGCTAAGATCATCAGACCAAACCATTCTCTCCATGTATCACCAGGACAAGAAATGAGCTGATCATTTTCACATGTGATAGAAAGTATCTCATCAGGTTAAACTCCCCAAATCTACTACAGCATCGCTACCAGCCTTAAAAACACCTTGGTAGGATGTTTATCATCACATGGAATTAAAAACATAGCACCACTGTTAGGATTAAAGAAAATGATGTTCTGAGCTTCCCAGGGAAGTTATGACAACCAATAGGGTATCTGGCTCAAATATAAGAAAGCAATTTTTGGTTCATTAAAAAAAAAAAATCTGGTTTAAGTTAATCAGGAAACAAAGAAGTCTGCCGAAATTATTTTGTCACAGTCCTTTAGTTATTAAGTCACATTTACATGCAATTTATCATGTGATAACATAAATTATGATCTTAAAGAAATATGTTTAATGAACAGTAACCTTCTACCTCTAGTTCAATTAAGGATCGGCTACTATCACAAAGTGAGAAATAAGTTCCATTGTCTTACTGTTCAGTTTTCCTTCTCAAAAAGCAACTTTTGAGAGTATCAGAAAGTTTTATGTAAGAAAAATGTGGTCAGGCGTCCTGGGGTCCAGGCTCAACTCTCCACCACTACCTCTGTGACCTCAGTTAAGCTACTTAACCTCTTTCAACTGCAACTTTCTCATGTGTAAAACAGAGCTGAAAACACTTCATTGCACTTTTCTTGTGAACAAAGGAATTAATCAGTGTAAACTGCTTAGCACTGGGCTCAGCACATAGTAGATACTCAATAAAACCCACTCTTCTTCCCTGTACTATT
>CM052445.1:4492775-4522643 GCA_028533085.1 Varecia variegata
GACTTCACATTCTATCAAAAGCACAAAAGACACTGACCACAAAAGGTTGTGTCATCACATTTCTCAAAATATTGAGACGAAACACTTACAACTTCCCTGTATTTGCAAGCGTCTGAAAATGACTGGAGGTCGCTCTACACCAGCCTGATTTAATTCCGTCTGTCCTGTTCTGACACTCTTGTCTCGACGAGGCTGGATGTCAACAGCGTGAATGTGTACACACAGGATGCCCTCTGCAGAGCAGGAATGCTAGACGTTTTCAAGCACTTAGAGACTGACAATTGCTGAGCAATGGCCCTGGAGAAACTCAGCGTGGCTCCACTCGGTCCCCTGGCCTCACGGGTCACACGACAGGAATGGGAAGAACAAAGCCCACGCTATGGACGTGACATCGCTGCCACTCCCAAAGCTCTGGCCTGCTGGGCCCTGAGGCTCCGCCATGTCTGCCTCACAGGTTCACCTACACAGAACCTCAGCAACTGGCGGTACACTCCCGCGAGCAATCAGAATGTAGGGACAAAGGGACGAGAGAAAGCAGGATGACCCCCATTTCGTTCCGAAATGCTCCCACGAAAACAGAGAAGTAAAGAGAAAAAGAGAAACAATAAAGGGTTCTTCCTCTAGACTGACATTCGTTTGGTGACTGCAATCTGCTTTCACGCCACTCAGAGACGTGAGCAGTGAATCTGACGGGTCCAAAGGCTCCCCGGTGAAATGACCCTCTGGAGGCATGCGGGAAATTGGACTTGGCTTAATCCCACGAGCAACTTCGCGCTTCACTCCCACTCCCGAACCTGTCCTATTTACCACCACGGTCAGACTATACTTGGGAAAAATTATTCAAGTTTCACTCTCTTGATGATAGCCCGAAAACGAGAGGAAATGTTGAGGATTTGGGGGCTGGAGAATGTGCTGAAGAGTACTCCTTCCCATCTCCTTTAGCTCTCCACACCTGATGGGAATTTTATACCCTTTAGAAAAAGGAGGGAGGAGACACTCGAGTCCGCTGCAGGGATTGTGACACACCACATGCCCCATCTCCCTGCAGTGCCCACCGGGGCCGGTTCTGACACCCTCCAGCTGGAGAGGATGAGCCAACGGCCACCAGAGACCTTAAAGGCCAGTTTGGCTCAATCAATTCCAGAGACCAAATGACCTGGTTCGGGGGCCTAAAACGGACTGGAATGAAACAACATATTATTTAAGGATAATTCATTAAAAGACCTAATTTGTATATTCACTCCATATGGGTGAAGACAGGAAAAAAGTAACTAAGCAAGAGCCATAGGTCCTCATAGAAAAGATTTCGTTTCTTGGGGGCATATATCTGGATCCTCAATAGGAGACCTGGGAAGACATCATGGCCAGGATGAATTTGCTCCCAAGAGCCTAAAAAGGGACACAGGTAAGGTGGCTTCTCTGAGTGTGGGGATGTTACCTTGGGCCAGAAAATCTCCATTTTCTTGGGCCAAGAAAATCTCCTTGAATGGTTGGGTAACTTAAGACACTGACATCATGAAGCCTCTAGATCCTCCTTAAGATTCATTCTTATGGCAGGATATAGCTGTGGTGTAACCAAAGCCCAGTGGGACCCACGACTGCCATCACACTGCTGGGCTTCCTCTGCTGAACCACCCCCAGCAGCTGCTGAAGACATTAGCTTAAGGATGACTATGTAATTTTCACCAAATATTTGGTGCCACTTCACTTATTCCCCTAAAATTATTTTCCCCCTCCCGTCCCCATGTGGAATCAAGTCTAACTAGGACCACACAGGCAAACAAAATTATATCTTTTGAATTACTTTTTACTAGTTCAGTGCTAGCTTGCTTTCTTTCCATTGCTGTGAATCATCTTGTATCAGCCTAAACCATTTTCCCTGCTCACTAACAGCTGTTTTGGTGGGATACACAGAAGATCATGATCAGGCTGTGTCTGGGGTAGGAAAAAGCAAGTTTAGTAGAGGAATAAAACCGGGTAGACAGGGAGCAATAAATGCCAATTTGTAAAATCTCATGAAATTAAGGTAAATTAGTCAGTAGGGTCATATGATTTTCAGTACCACATTTGTTAAAATATTTTCAACTCTATTCCTATAATTACACTGGCATTATACATGACAGAAGGAGAGTAATGAGACCCAATTTCCTGTGCGGTGCACAGAAATGAGAGTCACTGCTTTGTAGCTATACCAACAGGTCTCCTTTGCTACACCACGGGTAATCTTGTAACCTATCCAGAATCTCTGTGGAGTTAGACAGGAATTATGGAACAGAATTCCACGTGCATTTGTACGCGATCATCAGTGTTCGCTGGCATAACGTCTACAGCACCCTGCTGACAGTGCACTCTGAAAAGCACAGGCACAGCAAGAGGTGGGAAGACAGCACCCCGTCCTCTCTCCTTTCTCTCCCACCCCGGTAGGAAAGAGGCAAGGGTTGAATGGAGAGTCAGAACTAACCTGGGGACCTTGGGACTTTCTAATCTAAAACATTACTCATATTTTCATTCTGAGGAGGAAGCTGAGGAGATTGTTTTCAGAGAATACTGACCCTACACACTAGGAGCTGAACAAAGACACCAGACTCTACCCTGCTCCCTCCCCGCTGTCCACCAACACCTTGTATTACTCAGTCTCCCAAAAGCCTCCCAGACCACACCAGCCTGCCCCTCCCACCCTGTAATTACCTCCTCCTTCTGCTGCGACCCAGTGTCTTCCGGCCTTAAATAAGCATGTTCACGGTCTTAAAATGTTTTAACAGCTATCGTAAGCCAGGGAAATTAGATTGAATATATCGGCTCATAAACGCAGAACTGCGACCTACTGGTACAGATTCTGACCCTGTCCTAGGGTCAAACTCATCTTTACTCTGAGAGGAGTAAAGCCAGTATCTGGAAACTGCTGGAGGCAGCTCCAGAAAGGCTACTGGTAAAATCAATTTAGAGAATGAAGAAAATAAATGGCAATCAGAATTAGAAGTTTGGACATGAGGATAATTAAATGTCCTGTTTTTTTGTTTTGTTTTAAGAAAGCACACATTTTAAAAACCAATTCCTTAGAGTTGTGAATTGAATTCCACTTATCAAATGTGTTAGATCCAAATATGTCCCTGCCCTCCATTCTCACCCCACAGTGAAAGGGAGAGACTCTGCCAGTATCACAACACATCGAGGAGATGCTGGGAGAGACAGCCCATGCTTCAGAGAAAAGCCAATGATGAGACAGCCTGAACAAACAGAAAACCTAAGATACCTTCTCCATTGTGTCTTAGAAGGGCAAGCTGAAATGGAGTCAGAGTATCCCTGGGCGTCTTGTACTACCCCTCTAGGAGAAAAACAGAATCTTCAAACAAGATAAAAGCATACAAAGAGAAGGAAGGAAGGAAGGAAGGGAGGAAGGAAGGAGGGAGGGAGGGAGGGGAGGCAAGGAGGGAGGGAAGAAGGAAAGAAGGGAGGAAATGAGAGACAGGCAGACACTAACTCAAGTTGGTACCCATGTGAGGTGGACTGCATGGCCTACAACACACTTCACTAGACAAAACAGCACCTTGCTCCTCTGACCTCCCAGAGGCCACAGGCACAGCAGAGGCAAGACACTTAATAGAACTGTCAACAAGAAATGCAGTAAAACTTTTCAGTAACAGAAGTGATGAGGAACCAGCACCATGATTTCACATATGGCCCAAGCCTTCAGCATTAGTGACCCAGCGTGGACTGAACAACAATCAAGTCACGACTCCAGGTAAAGCCGTTGGACGAAGTGATGCATATGTGCACACAGCTGGACTGTAAGGCCATCTACAAGTCTCTAATTACAGCATCAGTAGGAACATCCTCTAAGACATGGAGTGTTTGTCTCCCAGGAAGTTAAAGGAAACCACGCTAAAGACTCTTCCAGTCAGGCTCCACAAATTCATTTAAATTTAGAATCACATTTGTGTTAGCTGTAGTGGAGTGCCAGCCAAAAAGTGGCAAACCACTTTCACCTTATGTAGCTAAACTTAATCATTTATTTGACAAATATTAGTAAACATTTAAGACAGTAGGCCACTGTGCCAGGAAATATAGAGAACGCAAAAAGTGAACCAAGTATGCTATCCTCATATATCTCAGAGTCTAAGAGAAGAGATAGGACATGTACCAGAAATAACTATAATGCAAGGCACTAAAGTGTTAAGAGCCAAAACAGTAGTAAAGTAACAGGGAATTTTTTTAAGTAGCTGTTATTTTGACAAAGCCCTCCTAATCACACACAACTGGAAGAGTTGACATCTGGGCAAGATTTTGGGGGACAGGCAGAATATAGACACAGGAAAAAAAGGTGAGGAAGGGGAAACTGGAGTAAAGGGAAGCACAGCCTGGGGACCCTCAGGCTCATTTCTCTACAATAGTCAGGAACACGGACAAGCTTAACTCAGCGGGAACAGGAAGGGCTATAGTGGGAATTGGTGGGCAAGAATCTGATATCCAGAGTTACCACATAATAATACTCAAAATAACCAGTTCCCAACAAAAAAAAAAATTACATAGCATAACAAAAAGAAAGAAAGCATGTCCCATTCACAAGAAAAAAATAAATTGACAGAACCCAATCCTCAGAAAGCTCAAACATTGGACAAACTAGACAAAGACTTTCAATCAACTGTCTTAATTATGCTCAAAGAGCTAAAGGAAAAATGGACAATGAAGTACAGGAAAGCAAGAAAGCAATGTATAAACAAAAAGATACTAACAGTAAAGAGACAGAAATTACAAAAGGAACTAAATAGAAATTCTGTACTTGAAAAGTATAATAGCTGAAATGAAAAATTCACTAAAGGGGTTAAACAGCAGCTATGGGCAGGCAGACTCAGCCTCAGACAATATGGAAATACGATAACTGAAATTACGCAGGCTAAGACGCAGAAAGAAAACAGAAGGAAGAAAAATAAACAGAGTCTTACAGATCTGTGGTATACCATCAATCACACCAACATCTGCATATAGGAGTTCCAGAAGAAAAAAATAAAGACATAGATAAAGGGGAGGAAGGAATATTTAAAGAAATAATGGCTGAAAACTCCCAAATTTGATGAAAGACATGAATCTACACATCCACAAAGCTCTACAAACTCCAAGTAGGATAAACTCAAGGAGATCTACTGTGAGACATATTATAATCGAACTATCAAAAGCTAGCAACCAAGAATAAACCTTGGAAACGGTACGAAAGGAGCAACTTGTTAAATACAAAGGATCCTCAAATAAAATCAACTTCCAATTTCCCAACAGACACCACAGATGCCAAGGGCAGCAAATATTTAATGTGCTGATAGAAAAAAAAAATTGTTAACCAAACTCTTACGTTGGCACAGCTACTGACATGAAGGAAAATAAAGACATTTCCAGATAAACAACAACCAATGTGCAGAACTCCTTCAGATTTTGCCTCTGTTCTAGCCATTTGCTGACAACGGAGGTATTTTTGGAGGTTTCTTTAATAGGAATCTTTATTAACCATACTGATAGTTAATAATTAGGTCAAAGATGCTTTATCTCTTTTTCTTGCCAAGTAACAGACCTAGAACAAAGAGCATTCTAGTTCAGACACAGCAGTTGTTCTTCGATCCTTGAAATATAGAATTTGGGTTGGAAGCCCAGAGATCAGGGGATGAAAGCCAGTGGCCCAATTCACCTTCAGTGAAACACAAACGAAAATGGATTATGAGGCCATTTGAGTATTACATCAGGTGACAAGGTTAAATTGAGACATTCGTATGCTAGTTACTCAATCTCAAACGCAAAGCTGACTTGAAGAATACCTCTCCCGTCTGCAAACTCTTAAGTGAGACCTGCTCAGTAATAGAATAAGAAGTTCATCTCAAACTTTAGGAATACAGTGAACTAGAAATAACTTTTAAGAAAAAAAAACTGAATTAATATTGATGCCAAAGTCACTCCTGCACTGAAATAACTTTTAGAAGCATTAAGTTGAATTTTATTAAACCTACACATTCAGGAGCTGCATCAGCTTTGGAATTACTCAAAACTGAATTTGAATCCTGGCTCTGTCATTTTCTATGTGTGTGATCTTGGCCAAAATACTTACCTTCCCTGAGGCTTACTGTCCTCCACCTGCCAAACGGAACCTCCACATCCTATTTCAGGTGCCTATGCAGGTTCACCGAGACCATCACCCAGTGGCACCCAGCACAATGCACAGGGCAGGGCGGGAGTGAAATACCCATCTCCTCATTCCCTCCCTGCTATAGACGATCCCTTTCCTTTGTCTTCAGCTGCTGCCACCCACCTGTTCATCGACAGGGTGCTTGGAAATGAGCTAATACCTGCATATAAGGATATCTTCCACATTATAAAAGGATGCTATATGCAAATATGACAGTTTACCCAAAGACACCTTCAGCACAGACCCAGGCTGCTTTAAGCCTTTCAGGTGTACCTGCTCAGATCCACCAGCTAATAGTGTCAAGGACCCTTTGCAGCCTAAAGAAAATTCCACATAGGCATCCTGAAGAGTAAGGTTTATTTGTTGCCAAAGGTTCATTTTCCCCCAGATTAGATTAGTTGGTAATTCACTTTAGGCTAGT
Source organism: Varecia variegata (assembly GCA_028533085.1). NCBI lineage: Eukaryota > Metazoa > Chordata > Mammalia > Primates > Lemuridae > Varecia > Varecia variegata. The sequence continues at coordinate 4,499,363 of CM052445.1, forward strand.
GATTATGAACTCGTGTTTCCCTGAGTAATCGTTTCAGTCTGCAGGTGCTCACTGTTAGTTTCCAGTCAGGTTTTTGTCAGTCATGCAGAAAATTTCAAGAATATTCTTATTTTATACAAAAGAATCCAAAAAATAATAAGACCTCTCCCGTTTGATAAAATGAAAAAAAAAATTCACTAGGTAAAGCTAGAACGTCAAAGTTAATCGGGGAACCAGAATCCCACATGGAATCCATCAACATTTAGGCTTAAGTCAATCACATGCTAAGCCTATGAATTCTCTCTTGCTAACGAACGGGGAAACCATCTTGGGGAGCCTATAAAACTTCACCAAGGATGCAGCCCCCAAAATAGCTTCATCCCGGGTGCTGTTGGCTTCCTTTGTGTCCTGGTTAACCTCTGCCCACTGAGCACAGCATGTGATGAGGGCAAGCGTGTGTGTCACAGTCTTGCAGTAAGCCACACACTCGTGTAAGAAATTCACATATATTAACTTACTTTAATCCTCACAATAATCGTGTGAAGAGGGTGTTACTATTAACACCACTTTACAGATGGGAAAGCCCAGGCACAGACAGCTTGGGTAGTTTGCTCCCGCTCAGAAAGCAAGGACGTAGCAGAACCAGGATTCAAATCCAGACAGTCCGACTTCAAAATTCTTGAGTTAGTCACTACCTTATGCTGCCTCTAGTGTCTGGGGAAACAAAGACACTCAGTGCTTACTATCCTCGTTGTTCTTACTGGTTCCCAGCACACATCCCCAAATGAATGATTCCATGTGTTTAAATCACAGCTTCACACAATCACTTCACTTAGCATCTCTTCCTTTCCTCTCATGTTTAAATCTGACACCTTATTTTTGAAACATCTTTATATAAACAACAAATTTACTCATCACTCCCCAAGAATGTGCTGAATCGGATTTCAACGCCCGTTGGGGTGTTAGGTACTGTGCCTAAGTCACACCACTCATGATTCAGATATTAGCTCTCACATCTTTTAAATTTTGCTTGACTCAAGTAATATAAGGAAAGAGGGTCTCTCTAGAGCTATGCAAATTGGTTGAATCCTCCTTAAACTCCTAATCATTTTCACCCTTTATTTAAAGCAATTTTCACTTTATTTGGTATATAATTGAGGTATCACAAATTAGTGAGCAAGAAAATACAAATCTTAGGCTCCTCTCAGTGGTCTATATGAGTAATGATAGACAAAAACAAAAATTGTGTACCTTTCCTAAACAGGACCAAAACACCAGTCAATGAAGCAATAAACAGAGTAAATGAATGACTATCATCACAATCAATAAACATCCAAGTAGAGAATTAATTTTGACCTTTAATACCATGCATTCTTTTAAGCTAGTATACACACCTAGACTCGGTTAGGGGTAGCCTTGGCAGTGGCAGATTTTTCAGACGTGGAAGAGTAGAACAGATGGTTCCTATAGTCAGTATCTGATAGGTAGGCCAGGCTACATTCCTGAGTCAGAGTGCCTGCGTGTCACAATAGCCTTGAACTTCAAGGAACTCATGTTCCTGTAGAGCAATCTAAATTCCATACCTACATGTAAAGTTAACTCTGTCTCTCACACACCTATGTGTGAACACACACACAAATTCACTATCATTACAGATTTATTGTTAAAATTTATTCAACTAATACAAATGTATCTCATATGGTTGCTATGAAAACTAATAGATGATTATTTTAAAGGTGCCCAGCACATGATAAAAACTCAACACATGTCTGTTATAATAACAACATCTTCATCATGAACCTGAGAAATGTATTACAAGGTTATACATCCATTGCTGAGTCAAAGACTTTATATATGCTAAAAAGCATGTATAATCACATCTTGTAAGTTTATGATTTCCCCAAATTTTGTTAAGAATATGCTAAAGCGATTTTTCTAAAAAGGTATCCACAATGTAATCCCTCTAGCACATTCACTTTCATTTCTTAAGATCCTTTACATTTTCTTACACATGCACACATGCTAGTTCATACAATGGCCATTTTCATTGACAGCTCTGTTTAACCCACCTCAGCAAACCTGTGAGATTTTACCAAGTTGGTGCAACACGCCTGCTCTCAAGCAGGTCTTGTTTAATAAGGGAAGATTTACAGCTTCGTGACTTGGTTGATTGCTTCATACCCATACATATTCTTTTTTTTCCTACTAAGATTTCTACAATTCAGTAATTTGTCATCTTTAGTTAACCAGAAGCACCCATTTTTGTTTATTTGTTCTAGGTTTATAGTGTGGGATCTAAATTTTTGGCTTCAAATTGCCATCCGTCTCTGTCAACATCATTCATAAAAAGTTGTCTCATTTGGGAGTGTTATTTGATATTAAAACAGATCCAACTTGCGAGCTAGCTGTATCTTAAACACCCTCTGGGCTTCTATTGGCTGACATCAGCCTGCGTAACACACTGCCTGAAGGACGGGTGTTTCAAGTTGGGCTCTACTAATTCATGGGTTAAATCCCCTTCGAAGGTCTGTTGTTACAGAACATGCTGTTGGACTTTGGGTCCATTCCCATTCCACGTGCATTTCAGAATCACACAAAGGTTCCAAGGCAGATGATGTGTCTCACTTTAAGGAAGCAAACTGAAGCATGAGGAGACATCCAAATATAAAACCGGCGAAAGTAACCTGCTGGGTGCTCCCATTCCACCCAAATTTTAAAAAAAGAAATAGATACTTTGTAGAAGACTCTTACAAATTCTAACATTTACAAGAGTTGAACTTGTCCAAAATAAAGGGCTGGATGGTAAAAGATTTTGAGTTCCTTTTTTATTGCGTACTATTAGAAACAACTGGCTTCGACTTGTTCTAGTTCATTAAAAATAAAAGGGAAAAAAATGGCTCATAGCAAATTCAAGAGGGTAGCTTGGCTCTCAGTAATTTAATTCTAAATGTAATAACATGCTTATTAGAAATGGAAGGTCACTCTCCCAAAAATTTCCCTAAAGGCACAGCTGCCAAATTGACTTCTGATCTAGTCTTTACAGCATTATTAATTCAATGACATAATAAAGTTGGCAAGGGAAGGCTTTCTGTTTGCCTTACAAAGAGAGAGCAATTGCAGTGCCTTAGAGAGGTCTTTACATGTTTCCCAGAAAAGTGACCTGAAAAAATAAAAGTCAGCTTACTTTTTCTTTTTTCTTTCCACTGTCTTTATAAAGGACTACAAATGTTTTTCTCTTGCTTTTGAGACAAGCCTACCAAACTGGATTTCCCACTCCTATGCCTTACATCCTTGCCTTCCTGGGCTGGCAGCAAAGCATTCTGTTTCCAGTAGCACAGCAATATCTTATCTCAGGGAAGCCCCTGGGATTTGGTTTACTACTAATACTGGAAAAAGGGCAGAGCATCCTTGCAGGCTCTCCCCAGCTCAGTCAACCTTTGAAAGGTGCCTTGCATGGAAGTTGGCTTCCAAACCAGGACTTGGCAGCAAACTCTAATTAAATGAAACCTGATCGCAGAATGCTTGTTGATCTTAACTTGTCTAAAGTTCCAGACTTGGACAGCAGGTTGAAACCTGCTATGATTGTAATCAGTGCAATCGATAGCTTTTAGGGAGAACTTATTCTAAATAGGTTTCAAAGGGTCACCTCCTACTATCTGCAACTCAAATCAAACTACGTCTGGAAATCTCCTGTGAGTAACTCACTGGCTTTCCCAGATACTGAAGTGGCAGCACATAAATGACCTTTCAAGGGAGGTAATTTGTTCAACAGCTTTTACTGAAATGATCTTTCCATTTTTACCAGCAAGCTTCCTTTTTAAACTTTCACCCAGCGATAGCTCCTGCTACCTTTAATCTTCCACAAACACCAAAAAGTAAATGATGTAATAGTATCATGAAAATCTTACCCAGGTATCAATATCCTTCATCCATAGGTCACCCCAGGAGCAGACTGTAGTAGAACCAAGATGGGTTTTCATTGGCTCTTTGCAGTCAGGGAGTCAGCAGCCTACAGGAACAGTGGGATGGCTCCGAACAAAAGAGGTTTACAAGGGAAGGGATTGGTTACAGATTTAGGGTCCTATTCGCTGATATTGGGAAAGGTTCACAGAAACATGGTTTTGCTCTAGATGTGGTGGTGTCTGAAAGTGGAGGCAAATCTGTGACTGGGTCTCTTGACAATTTTATCTAGAAGATGGGAAGAGCAAAGTGAGTCTAACTCTTTCATGGGTAAAGAAGCAGTTGTCACTCATATTACACAGGAAAGTGGAATGTCTGGTCATTTTTGCGGTTTGGACACAGGTAATTCTAGATGCACATCTGCCTGTATGGTAAAACTTTAAAATTCTTTTAAGTTTTTCAAGTAATACAACTTAGGGAATTTTCAGCAAGTGCCAAACAACTGTCAGCTGAGGCGATCAGTCGGTAGCTCAGCCACTGTGACTCATTAAGAAGAGAGTCTGCACAACCAACCCAGTGGGCTCGGTGCCAAGTGGTCCAATCCACCCACATGTCTCCATTAGCTCCTCAGCTTCCCTGAACTCAAGACTCCAATCCATGAAACTGAAGTTCTTTACAAGATGATACTGTCAATTAAATGTGATAGGACAAGAACCGAAAGTAATGTTACCACCATAAATTAATAAAACCTAAAAGGCAAAAGATAGGCCTTCTAAATATTTTACAGAATGGCAATCTGCTACTTCTGGGCCAGGTTTCACTTGTAGCAACTGCTCATTTTAAAGAGGATATGTGAACTCAATTATGTGTTAGCTGACACAGTGGGTATGCCCTGAATGTTGAAAGCAGGCATTGCATAGCAATTTTAACACAGCCATCAGATTTCATTTTACTCAATGATTCTTGAGTAAAATTACCTGTTTATCTCCAACATTTGTGTGCTACATATGTAATAAATATTTTCTTCCCATTACAGAGATTATAAACTGCTATCCTTGCAGTCAGGATCTAAAGATATGATTAATTAGGGATGCATGGAGAAGATTTCTGTCTCTTCTTGAAAAATCAGGAGTTCTGGGACAGGGGGACTGAATTCTTACAGAAAACAACTGGTCAGAAGGGGAACATGCTCTGCGGCTGGTGACAGTTCCCGCCTGGCCTGCTGCAATCATTTATGTTGCCTGTCTCACCCCTCCAGACACCTGGGCTTGTAACTCTCACTTTGCAGAGAGAGCCACTGCGACACACAGTCAGTTTCTGAGATGGTGTATTGCAATGTACTCACAAAACCATGCTGCTTCTAGGACTTAACCACTCTCAGCCCCCTACACATCTCTAGAAGAGACATCGGAGGGTACAGACATCTCTCGTTTCACACTTTGGTCTCCTGATCTGACACTAAAGACATCAAGATGTCACGAAATGACATTAACTCATTTCATGGGACTTTCTGAAGTTATAAAGCAAGTGTAGAGCTCATGCCTAAGCTTTCTTCCAACTCCTTTGGATAATTTATATCCTGAATTAATGAAGAAAACATACTTTCATGATAGGTTATGAAGCTCCGTAATCTGAATCCATTGGGACTTTCAGTTAAAAAAATCAAACTTTAATTAACAGTATGATTCACAGAGAACCACTTAATTTCATTTAGCATTCTGGTCCTAAAGCAGAGCTACATTTGAGGAACTACTCCCACAGTAATGAAAGCTAACGTGGAATGTGTAAGCCTTGTCAGCTGCTGTTCTCCCTGTCTCTGCGCATTTACAGGTATAAACCTATCTAGTCCTCACAACGTTCCGAGAGCACTGATGGGATCACTGTTCTACAAATAAAGAAGCTGACGCACAAACGGTCCCAGGTTACCCGGGAGGAGTCAGGGTCAACCAGGCACCGTGACTCTGCCTAGGAATTCCTGTCGCCTTTGCTGAGAGGCTACTGGAAATAACAAGTGCTCTTGTATTTGGTTAGAAGAGCCTGTTTATCTGCATATGTCTGTATATGTTGAAATCAAGTGACAGCTGACCAGCTGGCTAAGTGGCTTGAACTCCAATTTATTTTGCCAATTTGTACATAAATATTTCCAAAACAAAATATAAATTACTTGGGATATATACCACATTCACTACAATAAAGTTTTAGCAATGGTTCATTTAAACTACAGAAAACAGACTGTCAAATAACCATGTTGCAAGATCTAATAGTGTATTTATTTTTTTAAGAGATGTAGTTTGGGGCTATGAGCTTGGAAAGCAACATGCTGACACTTCTGGTCAGTTCTAAGGCATCTGAGGACCTGTTCCCAGTTAGAGGCATTCGACAGCTGCTCATCGGCTGACTGCCCTGGTGCGTCCTACTGCTCCACGGTGGGGGCACTGCAGTTGGGAAAGCACCTCATTTCAACGGTGCAGAACACCACCATCTCCTACCATCTCCAGCTCAAATCCTGACGGTATTCACCTGCAACAACAGAATTCTGAGTGACATGAAGAGTTCCACTGAGGGAGCAAGGACATCGGACCATCCACCCCAGGTGAGAGCCCACTGTATCGGCATAAGACTGTAAAACTCCTCCAACTCTTCCAACCCTCAGATCTACTTGCAAACACTTAGTTGCACTGAGAGGCTGATCCCAGTCTCCCTCCACCTGTCTGCATTACCCTCCGGTACACCAGGCAGTTAACGTGACCGCTAGGCTAGTCCCAGTTTTGGAGGCTTCTCTTGAACACCATGCAGCGGTGGGGAACCTGCGGCCTTGGGGCTACACGTGGCTCTCTGGATCCTTGAGTGCAGCCTTTTGATTGAATCCAAATTTTACAGAACAAATCCTTTCACTAAAGGGATTTGTCTGTGAAGCCTGGATTCGGTCGAGGGGCCACACTCGGGGATCCTCAACAAAATACTAGCAAACTGAATTCACCAACACATTAAAAGGATCATTCACCAAGATCAAGTGAGATTTATCCCTGGGATGGTTCAACATATGCAAATCAATAAATATGATACATCACATTAACAGAATAAAGGACAACAACTATATGATGATCTCATCAGATGCAGAAAAAGTATTTGACAAAACCCAACAGTTCTATTATTCAACATAGTATTGGAAGTCCTTGCCAGAGCAATTAAGCAAGAGAAAGAAACAAAAGTCATCCAAACTGGAAAGGAAGAAGTGAAACTGTTGCTGTGTTCTCACAACATGATCTTATACACAGAAAACACTAAAGATTCCACCAAAAAACTGTTAGGACTAATAAATACAGTCAAGTTGCAAGATACAAAAATAAAAAATTTCTATACACTAAAATGAATATTCTGAAAAAGAAAACAATCCCATTTACAATAGATACAAATAAAAAAAAATACTTAGGAACAAATTTACCCAAGGAGGTGAAAGACCCATACACTGAAAACTATCAAACATTAATGAAAGAAATTGAAGAAGAAAAATAATTGGAAAGATGTCCTGTGTTCATGAAAAGGAAGAGTTAATATTGTTAAAACGTCCATACTACCCAAAGCAATCTACAGATTCAGTGTAATCCCTACCAAAATTTCAGTGTCATTTTTCAAAGAAATAGAAAAAAACAATCCTAAGATTCATATGCAACCACAAAAAACTCTGAACAGCCAAGGCAATCGTGAGCAAAAAAAAGCGAGAGGCATCACACTACCTGATTTCAAACTATATTACAAAATGAGAGTGATTAAAATAGCATGATATTGGCATAAAAATAGATTCATCGACCAATGAAACAGAAAAGAAAGCCCAGAAATGAATCCACACATACATGGTCAATTGATTTTGATGAAGATGCCAAGAATACACACTGGGAAAAGGACAATCTCTACTTAATAAACGGTGCTGGGAAAACTGAATACCCACATGCAGAAGAATGAAACTGGACTCTGTCTCTCACCACACACAAATGGTGGAGAAAGCTGCAGGCAGCAGGGCGGTGTAAAGAATGTTCACAAACACTGTTCATAGCAACAAGAAACTGCAACCCAAACGTCCATCAACAGGAGAAAGGATGAAAACGTGATGCTACAATGTAACAATACATAGCAGTGAAGAGAAACCGCACTTATCTTAAAACATGGATATGATTTTCAGCATAGTAGAGTGAAAATAAGTGAAACCCAGAAGATCACATATTATATTCTTTAAAGCTCAAAAACAAGCAAAACTAAACCATATGTCATTGAGGAAAACACATATATGTGGATAAAACTATTTCTCAAAACCAGGCAGTAGTAAACACAAAATTCAGGAGAGCAGAGAAGGAGAGACCGTGGTAGGGAAAGGTCACACCAGAGGATTCAAAAGGAGTCCCCGAGTCAGGCGTCAGGTTCACGGCTGTTCATGCTTCACGGCTTGTCATATCTATTTTGTGTCCATTGAGATTAGATTTTAAAAATACCAGTAAGACATTGAGGAAAACTAAGAACATCGGGTGGATTCGAGATAGTAAATTCCTAAAAGCAAGAATTTACAAACCTATATGTGATTTGATAGCATCAATGACAACCCATAGATTTCTGTTGTGAGGTTGCCTGAGGTTCCCGCACACATATAAGACACTGTAATATTATTTATGAGAACTGAAAGTAGTCGTTAATACTTAGCAGTGTAAGGACTTTGCATGTTATAAAATATAATATAACTGGCCAACTCTTATCTCTCCATGTCTACTCTGCACTGAGCAGGAGTATTAGGTGGAGACACAGCAGGGAGTTCAAAAAAAAAAACCCTGCTCACAGGGAGTGCATCTGATAGTAAGTTGTTTGAGACAAAAGCTGTCAGAATCCCAAGATTTCTTTCCTAGCCTCAAAATTCTCTCCGCAAATCTCGTCAGTTCCACCTTCTACACCTTTCGTGCCAACCCCTAGGACTTTGGTCCTGGACCTGCACCCTTCCCTGATCCCAGCAGCGCTCCCTCCTCCCCGCCCCCACATCCTCCTCCATCCTTCCTCATCCATCCTCCAGGCGTGCAAACCAGACTTGCAGTTTCACTGAACCCCCACAGAACAGAACGGGACGGAGCCCACTGTCCTTGTGTGCGAGGCACTCTGCAAAAGCTCCATGTAAAACAATTATCTTCTGCATCATGATAGTTTGCCTTTCAGTCTCCCCATTAAGCTGGGAGCCCCTCGAGGAGAAGAGTCCAGCTCTTCCTTTCATGTCTCTCCAAGGCAGAGCCTTACTGTAATTACAGCAATTCCGATTCCGATAGGGGATGTGAAGACACTAAAATTTTTACACAGAGGAAAAATTCAGAACTGGAATGTGGCCTGTAAGGTTTCCCACCGCCCGGCCCCAGCCAAGCTTTCCAGCTGCTCTGCTGCCTCCAGCAGACAGCGTCCCCCACGCTGCATAACAGAAGTCGTTCCACGGAGTGTTACAAGGATTCCACGCTCGACTGACTTTGGAAAACCCTGCAATAAGCCGATCTAAGCGGGTTTCGTGGCAGGAGGATATCTCTGAGACTTTAATATGGTTATGTGATTTGAGAATCTCCAAAAAGGGAGTTCGAGATGTCACATCCTCAAACTCACTTAGCCACAATTAACTCTCACCTGAACACTTACTGACACAGCCTGCAGCACAAATATTCAGCAGAACGTTGCCCAAACTACAGCAATTTCCCTTAAGAAATGGTTTTTCATGTCTCCCACGTGCTTTCTTCTCAAATTCATTTTTCAGACTTAACCTTCCCTAATTTTCGCACGCTCCTGTCCTAACATTCCCCTTTATTTCCACAAAGGTCTCTATGCCTGTTTATGAGTTTTCACTTTTAAAATGTTGTGTGGGTCACCCTCCCTGGGATGGAGCTCCACGCGCGTGGGGACTCTGGTCTCATATCCCCAGCGCAGGGCAAAGCCCCTGGCACACAGTAGGAGCTTGACACAAGCTGGTGGCACTGAAGTAGCACCCACACAAGAATGCAAATTCATTTCCCGCCCCCGCCAAGTTTTGCTCCTTTACTTTTTAAAATTAGAAGGAGTCTCTCTCAGCCCTCAGAGCAATTTCAGGAGATACTTTGCAGAGTTTCCAAAAAAAAAAAAAAAAAGCCTGCTTGCTAATGATCTGGTAATTGTTTTTATGGCTTCCAAACTATTGCTAAACACTGTGGCAAGTGTCAACAAGGTTAAGCTTTCACAGTCTTTAACTCCCTCTGGGGAGACCCATGCTTTCACAGACCAAAGAATTAAAATTGTAATTTTGAACAAACTTGAACATATTTAGAGGAGACAAATGGAAGAAATGCTTGGTATAGGTCTTCTTTCATTCACTTTTCATTTAAAAAAATAAAATACAATGCAACTTCATGAGGCGATGGCAGAGGCAAACCCGGATACCTGGACTTATTTTCAATGCCACTATTTTTGGTAAAGGAGAATTTAAAAGAAAACTTCATCAGTTCAAACATCCTAGCAGAGCCTTAAGAGATCACTCAAACCTTAAGACAAACTATTACTCGTTACATTTTGAATTTGAATTTTTTATAGCTTAGTTTTGGGTTGAGTTTATGACACATTAGAATTTTATTTCTGAATGAGCACTTTATGGGACTGATGAGTACCATGAGTACTTACTGCAGTTAGAGCATAATGTCACCATTTTAAAGGCTAGTGATTTAGACTTACTGTGTATTTACTTTTAAGAAATTATTAATATTCGTGGGTCCAATTTATTTGATGCCGACTCCGTCAGGAGCACAATTCCCAATTGTAGCTTCCGTCCTGCTAGAAAATCTGACGGCTCTTCTGACAACTCACTTTGAGATCCTGTCTCCTGAAACAGCTGTTAACTGAAAGTAGAAACTGCTAGTGTCTTGTCAACCTTGACCGCGTTAATCTACTTTAAATTCATACATTTTCTGGTGAAGTTGTCAGTAAATTTTTAGATACAGCATTAAGGTTCTTTTTTTTTTCTCTGTAACTCTTAATATTCAGGTTTTTTTCCTAGCAACAAAAGGTATTTGTGAGGTAGTCTTTATTTTCCTATGATCTTGATTTTAGTCATGTTACGTTGCATCAACTCTTCCCGCATCTAAATTCCTGGCATGTGGGACTTTCCCACAGACAACACTACAGAAAGTGGCTACTACTACGTCTTCATCGTTATTGTCATGATTATTTTCCTCATGTTACTGAAAGCACACAGTAAGAAAACTCTAAGTTTAATGCCCACATACAAGATTTCTAAAAAGACAAAGAGGTGATCTTCTCACACGCAGGCACTCCCACGCACTCTCTTGCTCTCTTCCTCCCTCTCTTTGGAATTCAAATAAATTGTTCTGAGTCTGATGATGTAAATTTTCCACCAGTATCATCCCAGAAACCACGCTGTACGATGAATCACCTTAGAAGCAGACTCGCTCACCAGCAGTGCATGTGAAACAGACAGTGGACACTCCGGGAGGGAGGAAATTTCTGCACATGCCATTCTGAAAGGGGAGTTAGCTACCTGGTGTGCACACCTGGAGTAGCGATATCATGACTATAAAACAAAGCACGCTTGGCCAGATCTGTATCTGCATCTCTAAAGGTTCTTATAAAGGATATCACCACGCTCAAAGAGAAATCTAACTTCATTTTTCTTTGCTAATGGGGACTAAGGAGAGGCTAAGCAAAACGAATCACCAAAACCTTCTTTTTCAATACTTTGGGCATCGGTCAAACACTTTCAGATACTAAATCTGCATCCAAGACTCAGTAGGTTACTTGAGTAACAGCCTGTCGCTTAGGTATAAAAGCAGAACCAGACCACCTGTAGTGCACAGACTCCGTGGCTCTGAGAGTGCCTCCCAGGAGCCTCCTCCCCTCGACAGACGGCAGACTTGGGGGGTGGGCAGAGCAGAGCTTCTGCTATGGAAAAGGGCAGCTTCCCAGTTGAGTCGGAGAATTAAAAGGCACCCACACCACTGAAGACATAGACTCTCGCCCCTCCGAATCGTGACCCAGTTAGAGGCACTCCCCACAGGGCTGCCCACCCTACCCAGTGAGCTGCTCGGGCTGTGCTTTCATCCACAGCCGCAGAAGCCAACCGGGTAAATTAAGGTGGCACCGGGTGAAAAATAGGAGCTTTGGGGCAAAAATCAGGGGAGGTGTGTGATATTGTGAAATAGATATTCAGTCTTCATCCCCATTTCCTGGCACAGAGCCCGTAAAACCCTTGGAATCTCCAGAGTGAGAAGTGTCTTCTGCATGCCACTGAGACACTGGTGGCAGGACCCTAGGTAGCTTAGGATGGGGGCTGGTCACAGGAAAGACGGAAGCACGGTTGGAGGGCTGGGACTTTCAGCCCTACATCCCAACCTCTGCAGAGGGCCAACGGCCAATGATTTAATCAAACATGCCTATGTAAGGAAGTCACCATAAAAGCCCCAAAAAACTGGGTTGGGGGAGCTTCCAGGCTGCAGAACACACGGTACCCGGAGGGCGGCGTGCGTGGAAGAGGGCATGGCAGCTGTCCGCCCTTCCCACATGCCTTGCCCTGCACATCTCTTCATCTGGACCCTCTGTCATACCTTTTATAACAAACATGTAAACATGAGTCAAGTGTTTCCCTGAGTTCTGTGAGCCACTCCAGCAAATTTATCAAATCCAAGGGTTGGGGGCGGTCATCAGTCAGAAGCACGGGCCACGACCTGGAGCTTGCCACTGGCGAGTGAAGTGGGGCAGACTTGTGGGACCGAGCTCTTGACCTTGGGATCTGACTCTAACTCCGGGCAGGTAGTGTCAGAATTGAGTTAAACTGCAGGATACTCAGTGTCCACCGCTAGAAAACTGGTTGGTTCGTGTACAGGGAAAGTTCCCTACACATCTGGTGCCAGAAGTATTATATTTGAGTGAGTAAAAGTAGGAAAAACACACTGGCTTTTTCTTTACCTTAGTCTACACAGAGCTGAAGGAAGGGGGGTGTGATAGCTACGTGGGTGGTAGCAGCATTTAAAAAATACCCCTGCAAAACACCGTGATGACGCTCCCTGGGTCACTGAAAGGGAATTAGCATCCACTGAGAAAGGCCAGTGCCTGGTACGGGCACCGGATTTGTCCTCTCCAGCTTATGAATGGAGTAGGAACTCACCAAATTACTCTTTTACACACAAGCAGCAAGCGTTTCCTTTCAGAATAAATATAATCATTATCCAGCACTTGGCAAAATGATGTTGAATAAAGTTTATATGACTTCAAAAACATAAGCCTCTTCTCAAATCAACTTAGAATCAAAAATATAAATTTATACTGGAGTAGACCTAAGTACATTAAATTTATTACGTATCATCAGGTAGAACTGTCTTTGGTCATTGAAAAAAATTCTCATTCTACTCCATCCAATATGGTAGCTACCGGCTGCATGTGGTTAATTACATCTAAATAAAATTAAAAATCCAGCCCCTCAAGTGCACTAGCCACGTTGCTGGAGATGCCATTCTGGATGGCACAGAGGCGTTGCCACTGCAGAAGTCCTACTGGACAGTGCTGTGGTCACCTCTGAAGATGAGGTTTTCTTCCTACAAAACCACGGGTATGGGTTTTTATTATTTAACAATTATCTGGGAAAGGTTGTTTGCTGGGTCAGAAACTGAAAAGCAAACCCCACTTAGCACTATCCAAGTCTCAGAAAGCCCACAGTCAACAGCTCAAGATGCAAATACTGTAATTAAGCTATGACAATAGAGGCACCCGGCATTTATTTCACACTGAAGCCTGTGGCCTCAGGCACAGCCAAAGGCCTTTGAACCAGACTTAATCCCCAGAAAATACGCCAGTCAGTCCCAGCAGCAGTTAGTGCTCTTGTAAATTAAAATGAAGGACGAGAAATAGGACTCTAAGGGTTTGTTTTTTCCCCCCAACACATGATGCAATTGCCTTTGGTTTGTCCAGAATAGGAAGGGAGAATAAACATCGAGTTCATTAGCCAATCAGCCTGCTCAGGTTCTCAGTCGACATTCCATTTATCTGATTATCACCAACATGTATTATTAAGAAGCATATTTTACATGTATCAACATAAGGGCTGTCTCGAGGTTTCCTGTAGAACCATTCCCTCAAGGAAATATTTGGAAGACCTTTCTATTCATAAGAGCACATGAGCATCAGCGAGTTGCATGTAGCAAACCTCAGCTCTGCCACTTAATATTGTCAGCCTCAAGCCAAGTCTCAACGAGGGCAGAACAGTGATGCATGGGAAATGAGGATTAACGCAGGGCACGTTGGCAGGGAAAATTGACACAGTGAAATTAGTGTCACAACAAATAAATGTTGTCTCACGAAAAAGGGAAAGGGCTTAGTCTCAACTGATTAGTCATCTCTATGGAGATCAACGCTGCCACTTCTCTTGGACACACGACAGTACCTGGAGTGGGCTTTTTGTGAGTTATAAATTGTTCTATGGATGTATTATTTCCAACTAATTGCAAGCAAAATTAGAATCATTTCAAGGCCACAAAATTAAATCCCTGAACCACCTAGCTTTGGATTTATGTGACCATATGGTCTCAATTCACTTAGAAATAAAACATTAGAAGTAAGCACACAAAATCCTAGGCCTGCTTTTTCCTCCCAGTCCCCTGCTTGGGGGAGGGGAGGCATGAAAAAAAGTATCTTAAACAGCATGAGGGTGGCGTGTGTGTCTATGACAGAATAATAAGAATTGCTTTCCTTGAAAGAAATTGCCAACACAAAGCTTTCAGTACTATAAATACTTCATGGATTTTGCCATAAAATTACACTGTGGCTGCCATGTGAACTACAATATTATATTACCCCTTTCCCCACATCTTAAGTTCTCTCTCAAATATCAAAATAATAAAAATATTAGTATAAAGTTCATGTAAAGCAGAACAATTTACACTGTATGTTACACTGGCATTTCTTCATTTGAGGTCAGGGGTTTGACGCTGGAAACAGAAACCATGCTGGTCTGACGGAGCCGAAACGCAGATGGCGGTGGGAGGGGGTGCAGTGACCACTGAGCAGAGAGAGAGAATGAAAGATGACATTCTGATGGGCCCTGCCACGTAGCTTACACCGTCTCCTGCAAATAAAACAGTCTCTCCAAAAGCTACAGCAAATTGCTACATATCATATGCATCATCTCCCCTGCTGCAAAATATTTGGCAACTCTTCAAATACCAAATAAAATAAAGATACTTATATTTCGAGGTATTATTTCAAAAATGAAAGACTATTACTCAAGAAGATTAGAGGGAAGAAATTTATGAAGACTATCTACAAGATTAAATGATTAAAGAAAATCATTTTTTCATCTTTTGTACCAAGAAAATAGACCTAAGGTAACCCATTCCTTTGTTACAATGTTTTAACTGGCATTAATTTTAAAAAGTTTTTAAAGCTTTATACATTTCAGTTCTATGATTTGCCATTCTATTATTCCTCCCAATGCTGGTTTGATCCCTGTCTTCAAGGAGACTATGGTCTAACGAAGATGACAGATAGTCAGAGGATAAACATGACGGAAGAGTCAAAAGGATGGTGACCAACAGACCTATTTGTTTAGCAGGTGACCTATCATGCCCTCCTGCAAGAGAGATGATCACTAGATACCAAACAAGGGCTTAGGATGCTGGCACAGCAAAGTTCACACTAAGCTGTCAGCCAGGGGGCAATGCTATGAATTGAATGATGTCCCACAATAAAAGATCTGTAGGGTCCTCACCCCCACAGCTCAGAATGTGACCTTATTTGGAGACAGGGTCTTTGCAGAGGTAATCAAGTGAAGATGAAATCATTAGGGTAGACCCTAGTAAAACATGACGGCAGTCCTTATAGAAAGTCACGCACAGGAGAAGATGACGTGGAGACAGGGGAGAACACAGTCACCTGTAAGTCAAGGAACGCCAGAGGCCATCAGAGGCCAGAAGAGAGGACTGGACCAGGCTCTCCCTCACAGCCCTCAGAGGAACCAACCCCACCAACACACGTGATATAGTTTGGAGGTTTGGTCCCTTCAAATCTCATGTTGAGATTTGATCTGCAGTGTTTGAACGTGGGGCCTGGCGGGAGGTGTTTGGGTCATGCGGCGGACCCCTCATGAATGGCTTGTGCCCTCCGCACGATAATGGGTGAATCCTCGCTTTATCAGTTCATGAGAGAGTTGGTTGTTTAAAGGGGCCTGACACCTCCTCCCTCTTTCTTGCTCCTCTCCCCACCTGACACACCTGCTCCTCCTGCACTCCCCGCCTTGACTGGAAGCTCCTGAAGCCCTCACCAGACACAGATGCTGACACCAGGCTTCTCGCACAGCCTGCGGAACCGTGAGCCAAACAAACCTCTTTTCTTCACAGATTACCCAGCCTTGGGTATTCCTTTAGAGCAGGGCAAAACAGGCTAACGCAACACTGATTTTGGACTGCTGGCTTCCAGACTGTGAGACTACAAATCTCTGTTGTTGAAACCACACGGTTTGCGGTGCTTTGTCACGGCCGCACTAGCAGACTCAGAGGCAGCAATGTTCCGGATTAGGAAGGGCCTGCCTTTGCCTGCTTCTCGACCTCACTGGGCACACTGTGCTCACTAGGCCCAGACACCCCACCTCCTGTGTGCCCCACCAAGGCCCCACCTTGGGGGTTTGCATTTGCTATCTCCTCTGTCCAGCATGCTCCACCCTTGGCCCCCTGCATCCTCCTTGGGTATCAGGCCAAAAGTTTCTTCTCACAGAGGGCTCTCTTGACCGCTCTAGCTAACGCTGCCCTCTTTTACCCCCCGCCAACCGCTCCTTAACACACCACCCTCTTACTTGCTCTTCAAGGAACTTGTGCTTGACTCATCTATTTGTCTACCTCCCCATATTAAACTTTGAGTCCTATTTAAGGGATTGCTATAGTTTAAATGTGTCCCCTAAATTTCCTGTGTTGGAAACTTAATCCTCAAATTCATATGTTGATTGGAGGTGGGGCCTCTGGGAGGTAATTAGGACTAGATAAGGTCATCAGGGTGGGGCCTCCATGACAGGACTGGCAGTTTTAAAAGAAGAAAAAGAGAGACCTGAGCTGACACACACCCTCCTGTGCTCTTGCCACGCCATGCCCTCCACCATGGTACCATGCAGCAACAAGGCTCTCTCCAGATGCTGGTGCCATGCGCTTGGACTTCCCAGTCCACAGAACTGTGAGCTAAATAAACTTTTCTTTATAATAAATTATCCAGCCTGAGGTATTTAGTTACAGCAACCGAAAAAGGACTACGACAGGAAGCTTTCTAGGTCTTTTCTAACTGTACATTTCTAGTTGCCAAAAATTGTGCCTAGCACCCAGCAGGTGCTCAGTAAATCTGATGAATGAAAGAATAAACAGCTTGTTCAATGAACATCCAATACTCATTTTCTTACTCTGGAATGGCAAATCAAAATCACTTTAAATTCAATTTTGACTGTAAAACATGTGAAACATTAGAACAGCTAAGACACAGTGAAAAAACCCACTTCAGAGCCAGGAGACACAATCTCAGCAATTCTACTTAGTTGTGTGACCTCTGATAAGTCACTTCTGAGCCTAATATATGGATCTGTAACACGGAGACACAGCCAGTCACATCGTAGCCTCTTGTGAGGGTTAAACAAAAATAACTTGAGTTACACACCAATGCATGCCTTTTGGTTTGTAAGTAATTGTATTTAATTTCCAGTTATTCAGAGAGCAACACAAAACTCGAAATAACAGTCAAGTGATGCAAGAGACCTCCGCTTTTTAAACACCCTGTGGAATGAAGTGTCAGCAAAATCTCCTGCCTTGGGAGGGAGCAGCAACCCGTGGGGCTCCACAGTGGCAAAGCCATAAGGAGACACCCCGCCCTGCCTCCCCGTGGCCTTCACTGCTTACTGCTCCAACACACTGGTGCTGGTTCCCACACGAAGGTGTAATTTAATAATCTTTGAATTGCTGAGGCCTGTGTATTTTTAAACCTGAAGGCTCAATTAGCAGCTAGAGTTCAATCATTGTAGTAGCACTTGTAATTTTAGACAATTACTTCACACTGCGTAGAAGCTCTGGCTGTAAAGGGCTGTTTGTTTTAAGGCGTATTTGTACTACTACATTTCTGCACCCTTTCCTGAACACTGAATGTCTTCAAAGACTGCATTTGTTCTTCCTCAAAAAGGGATCTGAGAAAGCAAAGGGTTTTCTCTTATTAAATAACATTTCTCACGTCTCTTGATTACTGGACTTAAACCCGAGTGTCACTCCTAATGAAGACAGTCTCCAGGTCCCTACACGTTGAGGCAAGAACAGTCCTGACATCCACAGCCAATCTTTATCCTTCCACCACTAAACATGCATTTTCTCATCGCCTGCTGTTGCCTGCTGCAGTCCCCCCAAAATGTGACCACATAAAACTGATCATGCACAACTCATGGGTGCTATGAAATTTTCCTTATGCCATTGAAGAAAACTTTTATTTAGAGGCACTTTATATGTAAAAACCTTACAGATCTCAGCCGATTTAAGTATGCCAGAAGGAACACGGTACTGCAGATGGAAGGAATTTCTTTTAAAACAATATCCTTGCCAAACTTACAGGAGCTGAAACAGAAGTGAAAAACGCTAGGGCTGGTCATCAGGAAAATTGTACTGATCACTTTATTTGGATAAACTGACTGTTATTCTGAAAAGCAGCTCAGAGACAAGACCACCTTGGGGCAAGTGTAATTCACACAACTTGTACTTACTTAACTAATAGTAAATCATTAGCTTGATAAACGCCTAATTGCATACATACCTCAACCGCCTTTAGAACATATAATTTTGAGAAATACTATAATTTGTGCTTGGGAAGTATATTGTTCACGTTCATACAATACAGTATAGGTGCCACTGAAAATGTACAGAAAAACTACTTAACATCAAATTAAGTATCTTGTCAAGGTTAACTGGGTCACCTAACAACTTCGCAAAATAAAAATGACACTGAGGTGAAATTTTAAAAAAGGCAAAGCACTTGCCTATAGTTATAAAAATTACAGAGTTAGGGTTACAACTCAATCAACCTGGGGCAGTTTCTGTAATTTAATTTCCTCCCAATTTGTCTCCTTTTCCTCTTCTGTATTTATAAACCACAAGCTATGGGTAGGGGATCAAGGAATTCCAGCCCCTTGACTTAATTCACCGTCTCTTCCAAAGTTATAAATGCCATATTGACTCGTACAGACCAGCAAAAGAGAGAAAAGTCCACAGCCCGTGTCCTGAGGGGCTATGTCAGCTAGTTAAGTGGAAAAGGAGGCGGAGCTTATGCGGTGCTGTGAGTGATGGGGAGCAGCTGTAAATACAGATGAACCTTCACTCCCTTGCCTGCTGCTCACCTCCTGCTGTGCAGCCCAGTTCCTAACAGGCCACGGACCAGTACTGGTCTGAGGACCAGGGTTGGGGACCACAGCCCTAGGCTGCAGCCTGTCCCCCAACCCCTGAAAAGCTCCTGTCAGCAAGTACCCTCAGCACAAAGTGCTTCACCATGTAGGGTTCCTCCACCTCTCTCTAGGTTTGTGCTCTCCCTTCAAATTTACGCTTATTATCCTGTCTTCTCTTCAATGCCTTTAAAAATATATTTTTAAATATTTTATTCAACAGTCTTACTTATTTTCAGCAGGAGGGTAGGTCAGGGTAACCTAACCCACCACTACTGGAAAACTGAAATCCAAGTTCAAGTTTCTAATCACACTGTTACCGTTCAGAGAACTGGGAGTTCTTTTCATTTCAATGCTAAGAAGCTGACTGAGAAAGCTCTTTCCTATCATCCAAGAAGCTAAAAAAATGCATGTGGATGTAGTCCAGGAGTATGCTATTCCACATGTCCCTGAAAAGTCCTAAGGCACCTGCTAACTACTACTGGGCACCAGCTTCCTCCCAACAGCCTGAAATCTCAGGATCCTGCTGAAAAAGGACAATTTAACTATTAACAGAACCTTAAAAGAAAGACATGGTTTGGTTTCCTTTTTTAATAAATTTTTACTTCTATTAATATAATTCTTCATTGCTGAAGAGCTTAAAACAGACAAATTTCCTAATGAGATTGTTTTCAAGTATCCTAAACATGGGTCCTCACTAAGGCAAACACAAGGGGCCAGTGTCCCCCCAAACAGAGGGCCAACTGTGTGCTCCCCCAGGCCTGGTACCCATTCCAGCACCCTCTGCCTCAAGACAACAATTCTTTCCTGACAGCGACAAGGCAGTCTGGGGGCAGTGACAATACCCTGCACAAACAGCCATCTATGCCAGTATCTTTTCCACAACTTCCCTTCCCACCTGCTCCACACAGGTATTGCTTAGCTCGTCCTACTCAGAACACCTCTCACTTACACACGCATGTGCTTTCTATTAGTCCTTTCTGTGTAGCTGTAAAGGAAATACTTGACACTGGGTAATTTACAAAGAAAAGAGGTTTACTTGGCTCATGGATCCACAGGCTGTACAAGAAGCCTGGCCCCAGCACCTGCTTCTGGTGAGGCCTTCAGGGAGCTTCCAATCAAGGCGGAAGGTAAAGGGGGAAGCAGGTTGTCACGTGACGAGAGAAGGGGCAGGGAGAGAGGAGGAGCTGCCAGGCTCCTTTAAACCAGCTCTTGCGTGAACTAACAAAGGGAGAGCTCACTCATTATCTCCCGAGTGCACCAAGCCATTCCTGAGGGATCTGCCCCCAATACCCCAAACACTTCCCACCTGGCCCCACCTCCAACGCTGGGATGGAATTTCAACATGAGATTTGGAGGGTACAAGTATCCAGACTATACCATGCTCCCAACCAATTCTGGTCCAGTTGCCTTGGACCTCCCCATTCTATTTCAACTTTAAAAAAGTAACTGAAGGCTCAGAAGTTGTAGAGTAATATCACTTATATCATGTACCAAGGGAAAGAAAAACCAGAAATTTAAGTGAAATAAAACATAAGACTTATGCCATCAATATCTTATGTTCTTGAGGATACTGAGAAATCTTTCAAATTGCCACCTAAATATTTATCCATGCTCATATGGTCTTTCTGAATTCTAACACTGACCTCATGAATATAACATGCTTACATGTTTGGAACTTGTGCATCATTTACAGATCAGTAATTTCTATAGTGTATAAGCTCATAATACATGGGTTTGCAAAAGTCAGCTAATATAAACAACGCACCATTTGGCAGTAGGTATATCACAACACCAGTCACGATCTTGCAAAAATAGCGAGGAACCCTCTCTTTCCCTATGCCCACTAGTTCTTACCCGCCATGTGTACTCTAAGTGTAGATATCGAGATTGCTAAGGGGAAGCTCAAAGGAAAAATGAAGGAAAAGGGGATGTTTCTTAAAATAGTCTCTCCAGAACTGCTCGAATTTTTCCAATTCTGCAGTAATGAAGAAAAACCATGGAAAAACATTTTAGATCTACGTAATTCTGTAAATTTCATGACGAAACTCAAAAATTAACAAATTCAAGGAATTCAGAAATAAAGCCACAATAAACAGCAAAGTCAAGGGAACACCAAGTAAGTATCGGGTCAGCAAGGCAAACAGCTAGTCCTCGTCTCTGTACCTAAGAGTTGTGTCACATAAATCAGTTTTTAGTTTTAATTCTGCCAAACTCTTCAAATCATTACCAGTCATGAAACTACGCTCTCATTTCTCAACAGAGAGAAATGACATAGTGAATACTGATCATGGATTCAGTAGAACAGCAAACCCCCAAATTTGAATAAATTGAGACATAATCAACTCCTAAAACTAAAATCTAATTTTTCTGTAAATGCCACATAAATAACAAGTAAAAGATCTTCAAATTAATCTATTAGACAATGACAAAAAAATTATATATGGCCATTACCTAGTAACTCTCCATATAATTATGGTGAAAACAATTAACTTTAAGGAAATGGACCAAGTTTACATTCAGTTTGGCATCACAGCCTTTGTTATTTCCATATCAATGCAGCAGAATTTTCCGTCCTCCCTGAATCTCCTTATGGAGATTTATCAGTTGAGTCCTGTCTACTACTAAAACTATAATTAAACTGTACAGTAAGCTATTTACATGTCTGTAATAATTTCCCTTGCAAGATATTCCAGACTTCAGTTTTATTCTGCAAAATCGTTTTCAATTACATATGTAATCTCTATGTTATTGCTTAAATTACACATGCACCACTCCCCAGCCCAGATCCTGACTGCAGACTCCGGCAGCAGCTGCCACACATGTCAAAGGGCTGTTATTACGCTCGATGGGAGCCACATGCACCAGTCCACCGCAACAATTTGTACCCTATGACCTCATCCAGCCTATCAGATTTTGCTCACGTTTTTCTAAAGGAACAAAAGGTGATCCCTGGTACTCATGAGTCAGAAACAGAAAATAAATGTTCCCAAAGTGAAGCATCCTAGAAGCATCATTTTCTCTCTAGATTCCCCCAGACAGGAAACTATTAGAAACTTGGAGAATCTGGCCTGCTAAGCTCTACCAAATACCACTCTTTACATTTGGATTTCATCAAGTGGTCACCAAAGAATAGAAAAAAGGGAAGGATTCATGTTCATGCGTCTGGGAAAGAAGGGGTGCTCCAGGAACCACCTCACCCACAAAGAAAAAAAATAAGGCCGGCTACCATAAAGGAACGCAGGGCATATTGAGTCCACGATTCTTAAAGAGTAAATAGTTTCAAATGTTGATAACATGATTCTTCACACCAGCCCCAGCAGACCAAGCGGTAAATCGGGTTGCAGTTACCTGTGGCAAATTCTTCTCCCGAGTCACCAGGAAGCAGCATGAGTAAGTCTCACTAACAGGGGATGCAGGCAGATAGCAGACAATCTGGATGTATCCTTTTTCCCTGTTATATTAAGGATTGAGCGTCTGCACACATGCCTGTTCCTCCTGGAGGAAGTGAAATCGATACACCCGTTGGACAGAAATTGGGCAAAATCTAGTAGCCTTGAAGATACACCTATGGAGGGGCTCGAGTTCTGTTTCTAGGCACACACCTGAGAAATTCCTACGTATTGATTCAAGGAGACATGAAATGTTCTCGGCAACACTTACGAAAATATAAAAACCGGAAAACAATCCAAAATGCCTCTCACCAAGTTTTAAATACTGTACAGCAACTAACTAGAGCTAATGCATCCACATGGAATGAGTGAAAAAATAATAATAATAAACGAAAACAGTGAGAAAAGCAAGCTGCACGAAGATACATAAGGTATGATCTCATTAACATAAAAATGAAAAATCCCAAATGAGTTTACATAGAGCTTATAATGGATATAAACGTTATGTATGCGAAAAGCATAAAGACAGGACAGTGGATTTCTTGAAGGCAATGGGACAAGCAGAACAAAGGGAGCT
>CM052445.1:4523143-4541864 GCA_028533085.1 Varecia variegata
TCCCCACCAGGTTCTGACGCAGCACGAAAGCCCTCGCCAGAAGCTAAGCCGGGGCAGGTGCCACGCTTCTTGCACGGCCTGCAGAACTGTGAGCTAAATAAACCTTTTTTGCTTTATAAATTACCCAGATTAAAGTATTCCTTTATAGTGACACAAAACAGGCTAAGATGACGCATTTCACTATTTCATTAGTCTGAGCATTCTTTCAAATGCTTTTTATTTTACCATCATCTATCAAAAGGAAAGCTATTTTTAAAAGCAGTGTTTCTAAACCTATGTTCCTTATCACAGGAGTTACTCACTCAAAAACAAAGTCAATGGTCAAGTAAGTTTGATTAACAAAATATATCTATATCCACCTCCGCAAGATTTGCAGTGCAATAAGAGGATTAAAGATTGTGTAAAATCTGTAGCTCTACAAAGATTAGCCAGGCGTGGTGGCACCTGCCTGTAGTCCCAGCTACTGGGGAGGCTGAGGCAGGAAGATCACTTGAGCCCAGGAGTTTGAGATTGCAGTGAGCTACGATGATCCCACTGCACTCCAGCCTGGGCAACAGAGCAAGACCCTGCCTCAAAAAAAACCAAAACCAAAATAACAACAACAAAAAAATCTGTAGTTCAGTTTACAATTTTCAGATTTTATGATGGCTTTATTGGAGTATTAAATGCATTTTCAACTCACGGTATTTTTGACTTAAATGGGTTTATTGGGATGCTTGCCCATCGTAAGTCAAGGAGCACTTGTACTTAACTCCGCCATTGTAGCGTTAAAATGATCATTGACAACAAATCAGCAAATGTGCACGGCTGTGTTTCAGTAAAACTTTATTTACAAAAGCAGGTGGTAAGCTAGATTTGGCCTACTAGCCAGAGTGTGCTGACCCCTGCCCTAGGGGACTGAAAATTATCTACACTGTGCTGTCAATACGGTAGCCACTGGCCACATGTGTCTATTAAGATTTAAATTACGTTTGATTGTTCCTCTATCAAACTAGTTATGTTTCAAGTGATTAATAATCACATGTGGCTAGCAACTATTGTAATTGCACAGAAAAACATCTTCACTTCTCACTAACCCTTCATAAAAAAATGTGGTTTTTTTTTTTAAACATAGCGATCATTTTGTTTCACACCGTTTTTAAAGTTAAGTTCCCAGTAATAAAGGCGGAAAAGTATCCAAAATGAAGTAATGTTAAGGCCAAATGAATATGCTCAGTTGGAACAAAATACTTTCCAGCAGGTTTATAATTTAAATTTAAGTAGAAGAACTAGACCGTTAAGCTGGATGAAGGACACTGGGGTAACTTAGTAAATCGAGAACTTCCCTATTGAAAGCAGAGCAGGGTTAATCTCTAAGGGATAACAATCACGTTCCAACTTACACAGTAAGCTTTGGTTTTTATCTGCCAATGAATTATTCTTCTTAAACATGTTCTTAAATTAAACAATTAAGATTGTTCTCATACTGAAAGATTTAGAAGAAAACAGCCATCCAAACAGAAGCAGAATGAGCAACGGCTCCTACCTTTCATGGTTCACCTAGCATAGCACGCCAAATGGGAAAAGCACAAAAGAACTACACGAATGGGAAATGCATGTGTGTTTCAGGTTAGAAGCTATTCAGCCTCCAATTAGAGTTCAGTTTTGCTATAATGGCCTCAAATTTAGACCATATTAATATAATCTCAATTCAGAGGATTTTAACTCCACACACAATACTGAGAAAATACTCACAGTTCCAACATTTATATTACCTGTACAGAACTGTGGCAAGCTCTTTTCATTCACCTGCAAATAAACTGCAGTTAAGTTGGCAGAACTTACCTGGAGGGCAAGGAGTATATGAATATACATGTACATACGTGTGTGTATGTGTGCAAATGCACACAGGTAACCTTCCTCCAAGAAGGTATATGTCTCTTGACCTACGAGCCTTCTAGGAATTTATTCTAAGAAAACAAACAGCAGAAAAAAAAATAAGATATGTTCCTAGACATGAAAGGTTAGAAACAACCTCAATGTCCAATAATAAATAAAGACTTAAATAAATCAGAGAAATAGACATAATAGAATCTACGCAGTTCTCTAAAACGGGGCTGTAGCCACATATCTGTTGATCTTGAGATAGAATTCCAGCTAAGAGAGAAAAAACTAGGTTGACAATAATATCTATTGTGTGTAATTCTATTTTTTAAAAATGGCTACATATACACACACACGTACATATACATGTATATATACACAGTTATTGCATTGTTATTGAATGAAAAGGGCTAAATATACACAAACTATATGCTTCTTACTTGCCCCATAAGATAATTCTTAGATTTAGTCAAATTTTTAATTGTAGTTCTCTGGGTAGTGGAAGTCTACCCAGAAAACTTCTTTTTCTTTTTATTTATTTATTTATTTATTTATTTTTGAGACAGAGTCTTGCTCTATTGCCCAGGCTAGAGTGCCGTGGTGTCTATTTTTTCAACATTAAATGGATTGGGTAGTTTTTAAAAGGGAGTAAATGAGGCTTAAAACTATTAGATTGCCAGAAGATCTAAATTATTCTCAGAACAAAGCTTGATGGCTACAGTCCCATTAATCAGGGGAACTACATCAAAGACTCTGTCTGAGATACATCTTGGAAGTCATTCCAAATAACATGCCCAGGTCTATGTAAGTTACCTTATATAGGAACAATAGCGCTTCAAAACTTGAACACAGAATAAACTTCACTGATGAAGGAACCCAACAGGCTTTAGCCTTTGATACAATGATTTTCCTCTTACAATACCCTGGCTCCATTGTCACAGCAAAGTAGGCTGTTAGCTCAGCCTAACGACTGCCATCATTGTGGACATTAAACATTTTTCATGATATGCCCTTGTGATATACCATGTAATTGCCGATTTTCTTTCTACCACTGGGAAAGCCATCAGTGGTAAGTCGAGAGTTGTCAGGCTCCCTGGCAGGTTGTGCATGCCTGTCTCTCTCTGATTTGGGGGCTTTCGAGAGTACCATTAGCACTAGCAGTGGACAAAGACTTCTGAGTTCACCCTCCCCAAAAGCTGGATTCCGCAGACACGGAATGTCTATAAACAAAGCCATTGAGTAAAAATGATTTACTAGGTAGCTACGGTAGAACAAAGTAGTACTACCCATCTCTGCTTTGTGAAAAGCTTAAACAAAAGTATGATCAGATTATATAAAGAGTCGTACAGTATGTTAAGTTTAAGATTCCAACTGATTCAACCAATTATTTCAAGACCATCAGTAACAAATATCCACCACATTCTATTAAACATAAAATATTAAAGGAATATTACTTTATTGGCTGAGCTATTTTTAAAATCATGGTTTACTATGCACTATGGAAGAATAAAGTTACCCATTAATTTGCTCATCAGGATATGGAAACTGACTACCATGCTAACCTAAGACCTAAGTTTCAGCAAAACTCACTGAAAACGTCCTCGTTTCTCCAGTTCTCCACCACCCACTCCCTTGAACCCACTCCAGCGGTGTCCCCACACAACTTTCGACAAGGTCACCCGTGACCTTCACCTTGCTAAATCCAATAATTATTCCTCAGACTTCATCTCAATGGACCCACACGCAGCATGGCTAGAGGACAGAGTCCCGGCTGTTTCTCTGGCTCCCCCTGCCACTCTCCTTGTCATCTGTTCCACTCCAACCATATGCTGCTTAAATACAATAGGAGTCATCAGCCTTGGGCCTTTGCACTTGCTGACCATCTCTGCCTGAAACACGATGCCTCCAGACACAGGCTGATGATACAATTTTACCCTCCAAACCAGGCACTCTGGGGAATAAAAGGGGGCACTCCTAAAATGATGCCAAGACAATAGGTGCAAACTGAGATTGTCACAGGCAAAGTGGGATGTGCAGTCTCCTACACAGACAGCCTCCTAGCTGTCCCCCTGCAAGTCTGCTCAAAGGTCACCATATTAGAGAGCATTTCCCTAACCACACGACACAGCCACCTCTCCCCTGCCGGCCAGCCAAGTTCCCAAATCCTGCGTGCATCACTCAATAACATTTATTACTGACCCGTAAGAAAACATACTTTATGATAGTCTCCCTGCCTTAAAATGTAAGTATCCTTGATAGATTAAAAGTATTATTGAACGTGCCTAAAAATAAATGAGGGGAAACTTGCTCAAGCAACTTTTCTAGTACACCACAATCTTACTGCCTTCATAAAGACATGTTGATAAACATGTTCAGTTAAAAAGTGATCTAAGTAGGTAAACATTATCAAGAATTTATTCTCAGGATGGTAGGAAAAAAATGTAAATTTTCTAACAAATATTTTAATAACAAGCCTTGACAAAAGAACATTTCTCGACCTTTAAGAGTTGCTGGGAGGGTTAAGAGAGGTGTCGCATGTAAAGTGCTGGGCACTCGCGGATAAGCACTCAACAGGTGTGAGCATTTGTCACTGGAGGGAATGCATAGTTTTCTGGTTAAATTATGGGACCCACATTTTCTGCCATAAAAATCACAAAACAATACAAGCATTTCTAAACATAGCTTTTCAAAGTGTTCTCTCCATACCCAAAGAAAGCCCTCATCATATCACACGTGAAAACATCCCCTTCATCTTGAAGCAACAAGTAACGACAGTATGTCTGTGCCTATGTGTGTGTTCATGTGCTGACATATTTTAAATATACTTTAGATAGCTAACCATGGAGCCACCTGTCAGCAGAGAAAAGATCAAATTGGAAAACTGGGCTTTTGTAAAATAAAAACTGAAAATAAATAGTAACTGTGACTTACCATGAGAATTTATTGTCAGACAAAGGCTTTTCTAAGTGCAGAGAGCAGGAGTTCAGCCCCATGGGGCGTCCTAGAGCCTGCTCTCTTACCCATTGTGCATCCTTCATCACCTTTACACCTGACAATAGTCAAGTTCTTTGTCATGAGAACAACAGAAGCAAAATGGTCAACTTGTGTGTGGTCCACAGGATGCTCGTGGTCATTCTACCTTCATTACAAAGTACTGTACAGAATTTATTGAATGTTAAAGGCCTAACTTTTATAGATTCAGCCGTATCAGTGAGACTCTGTCATATTTTGTGTCCCAATTCCCACCTCCTGCTTACAGGTGAGCCAGTGCTAGGTGTTGTTTACTGGTTCACTCCCAGTTTCTATTTCCATCATCTTCCATGTTTTCCCCTATATTACAGGGACTGGAAGGCTTAAAGCCATATTTCACAGGCTCCCTTATTATTAGGATTCTGGACTGATTCTATCAACAAGAGAGGAGACAGAGCTATTCCTTTTCCTACAGGGGATGTATTCCACATTCTGCTACCTTGTCCCAGCTTCCCAGGTGGTAGAGAAGCTGGGACGTTGGCAGTGACTCCTGAAGTCTCCTGGGTAGCAGCAGCAGTGGGTTTCTTAGTTCTTAAAGTCTCACTAAGTCCTGTCATTTCATATTACCATAGATAACATTTTAAGATATCATACACATTTAGCATAAGATTCATGGTTAGGATAATAGCCTTGTGGGTAATTTGAAATTTTTTAATTTGTCAGATCTGATCATTGTTTTAACTCGAGTAGCTGGAGAAGAGTGGGAACCAGCACACATGCCCAACAATGCCGTATCATTGCAGCTTCTGCTTACACTTTTGTTACCCTCAGTTCACTTTTCTGATCGGTGCAAATCAGATTTTTATCCATGGACCATACATTCTGAGAAACTAGAGGGAGACAGACAAAATATAAAGTATTTTACAAGAGCCAAAAACAAACAAACCTGATTAAAAAATGGGCAAAGGACTGAACAGACGTTTCTTCAAAGACGACGTGCAAATGACCAATAAGCACATATAAAGATATTCAATGTCACTCATCAATAGGAAAATGCAAATCAAAACCCTGATATTCCTCTCAAACGCATCAGGATGGCAACTATTAAAAACCAAACCCCCCCCAAAAAAAACCCCACAAAAACAGAAAAAAACAAGTGTTGGCAAGAATGTGGAGGAATTATAAACCTTGTCCACCATTGGTAGAAGCGTAAAATTGTGAAGCTGCTGAGGAAAACAGGTTAGCAGTTCCTCAAAAAGTAAAACACAAAATTACCATATGACCTAGCAACTCTACTCCTGGGTACATATCCCCCAATAATTAAAAGCAGGGTCTTGTTCATACCAGCACTATTCACAATAGCCACGAGATAGAAGCCACTCAAGTGTCCACTAAGGCATGAATAGATCAACAGAAGGTGTCATATCCACGCAGTGGAATATTATTCAGCCCCCAAAAGGAAGGACACTCTGGCACACACTACAACACGATGAACCTTGAAGACATGCTAAGTGACATAAGTCATCCCTAAAAGTTTGTATTTGTATACTGTATCATTCCACTCATACGAGGTACCCAGAGTTGTCAGATTCATAGAGAGAGGAAGTAGAATGGCTGCCGGGGGCTGGAGGGAGGAGGGGATGGGGAGTTGCTGTTTAAGGGGGACACAGGTTTGCTTTGGGAAGACGAAGAGTTCTGTGGACAGATGGTGGTGAGGGCTGCACAACAGTATGAATGCACTTAACACCACTGACCTGTACACTTAAAAGGTGTATTTCACCACAGTTTACACACACACACACACACACACACACACACACAGTATTTCCAGTGATGAAAAGTTCTATAGAGAAAAATTAAGACAAGCCCGGTAGGGAGTGCTGGGGAGCCTGGAACAAACGCTTGAGTAGAGGGGAGGTTTCCTCATCCCTCCAGGGCACGCGAGAAGTAGAGTCCGGAAGACGAGGCGTGACCTGGGATGCTGGGCCTCTTGCAGGCAACCACGCAAAACAGGAGAAGAGGCCCACTGGTGAATCCTGGAGTGCTCACACCAGACACAGGGTGGGATGCTGCCAATGGTGCCCTGGACACTCACAGGACTATGGGCTAAAGGGTCTTGGTGTCACAGTAGCATTTATGGCCTCCCCAATGTGCAAGTGTAATAACCTCTGCACTGTATCTCCTCCCTTAAAAAATACAACCAGCCTTGCCATCTGCTCCTAGCATTGGCATTTAAATCTCCTGCCTGGAAGGGTGGCTATGGGTGCCTGTCAGTCAGGAGGCCCTTGTTAGATGTCCTGACAAACGGAGTCTCACTGTTCAGCTCATATTTTCATATCAAGCCACTTCACAGGTCACTGGTTACCCTCAAATAAGCTCCCCCCCAACCCCTGGTCTCATCAGTGGCTTCGGGCCATGATGGGGTAGGTACATGTCTATAAAATACTCAGAGAACCATGTTGTTCAATTCTCCAAGAGCTGGTGACATTGGGATGTTGGAGAATTAAGTGCATATGTACCCTATTAATATATAAATGTAAACAACTCTTTAACACTTGAGTATTAGCTTTATTTTAAGGTCTGTCCTAGAAAGAAAATCCTACAAGTCTCCTTAGTAACCTAGCGTTAACCATCACCACTCAATGTAAATGATAATAGATCCCATTCATACTTCCTATTTAATGAGTAAAGCCAAACCAGATTAAAACTATCCCATTTTGAACGCACAATTCTAGGAGAGTAAAATAAAGTATTATCATGGGGCAACAGTCTAAGCTCACTATTTTGATGCTTAAAGATAAGGCCTTCTGACATCCATTCATAAACACAAACACAAAATAAACACAGAGTCATTTTACAATTGTTCTTAGCAAAACACGAACTCTGATTACTGATCATAGTATAAACAAATAAGGAGTTCAATATAGTTATATCAAATGCAACTTTTGCAAACTACTTACATCCAAAGAATCCTCCTTCAATAGGATAAGGGCCATGTTCTGTGATACCAATCGGCAGGAATACCCTAAAGAATGGGAAGAGACAACACAGGTGACTTTATCATTCCTCCTGTGAGCTCAGTTTTCAATTGTTATTTAAGTTCAACCTCCCTTCTTACAGCTATTGTACCTTATGACCACTATAAGCCCATGGGTTCATAGAGAGGAACAGGGGTAGGGAGAGTAACGTTAAATTGATTTTGATTCCTGCAGACAGCCTGAATAGAACTGGTTGGGAATGTCTTTATAACTAAAGGCTGAAATAAATACTTGTTAATTTTCTGTGGATTTTTCTTTATCCTTATTATCCTTGTATAACATTAGGATAAGCCTTAGATTATCTAAAGTAACATCAAACACTTTAGGAAGACAAATGGAACCTAATTATGCTCCTAAATCAGCATAAACGTGCCTGTTGGAATATCAAGATCCCTCCTTTCCTTGTAAAAATGTCTATTGTACATTGACAGAGTCATTTTTCTTGCCAGAAATTCAAAGTAATGGCCATTTCAAAAATTAAACCTAAGGGGTTTTTTTGTTTCTTTTTAAAAGGTTTGTTTGGAACAAAAAGATTCCTAATTCTTATCAATGCTTTCCATCTCATTTTTAACTAAAGTTATCTCTATAGGTTAAAAGAGATTCCTTTCTATTAATATTTAGGTTAGGGCAAGAGTAACTGTGGTTTCGGACCGTGAATTTTAAATGCACATTAAACTGATGTATAACATAACCACATTTATTTAAGAATATATTTCAATATCAAATGGCAAATTTCAACAGTGCTAAAACTGCAATTACTTTTGCACCAATCTAATACTTTCCCTCCCAGTAGCTCTTTCCTACTTGGGCTTTGACCACTCACAGACCAAGCCGAGAGCCTCTCCTGACTCTCCCAGGCCAATGCACACGCCGTAGGGAGGCTGCAGCAACCGCCAAGCCCCGCAGTGTCCGCCAGGGCACTGAGCTGTCTTTCCCACCACCCTGCGTCCTCTCAGGGCCCATGTGCTTCTCACCAACCCCCATCTCAATTTATCTCATTGAGAAAAGACAAGAAAACAATCCTTTCCCCTAGAAAATTGACCCCCACAACCAGTTTTTTCTCAGCCACTTAAGATAGTAGATCAATAATTATAGAAAAATGAAATAAATCATTATTAGCACATAGAATTTCAACCTTAAGGAAGGGCCTTAACCAATACTGTTCTTAAAGCAAAGGGAAGCCTGGCTTCTCCTCCCAGAACCAAAACATCCCCCCACAGATGCCGTACGTAACTAGAAAAGGAGACAGGCATTTAACTGACGGACAAGAAACAGAACTGCTGCGTTCATGTGCTCAGTGCTACTCCGCAAGTTCTCTTTTCGTCTTTAAGAAGTCCTAATAACAGGCACAAAATGACGTCAAGACAGACAAAAATTAAGACCCAGAAAATCGTTTTGTTTTTTTTTTCTTGCAGGGGGGGAGGCAATATTTTTGTTTATTTTAGAATGTACAAAGTATATCATTCACAAATGGCTGTCATCTGGAATATTTTGTAAAGCACCTCAGAGCACCAGTTTTGTTTTCTTTTTTCTGTTTTAAGAGACAGAGTCTCTCTCTGTCACCCAGGCTGGAGTGCAGTGGAGCAATCATAGCTCACTGCAGCCTTGAACTCCTGGACTCAAGCAATCCTCCTGCCTCAGCCTCCCAAGTCACTGGGATTTCAGGCATGCGCCATTGCACCCAGCAGAGCACAAATTTTAAAGCATAAAATTATGGCTTTTAATCCAAATGTTATTTTTTTTAAAAGAAATATCAAAAAAGATACAGTCCAGGCTTGTTAACTGAAGTTATCTCAAGGGAATAAGATTATTTCTCTTGCTAAAACCACTACATACTGTTTTTAAGACCAAAACAAACTGAATAATTTAAAATCATAATACCATGTGGGTAAATACCTCTTAAATCTCTGAAAAAATAAAAGGGGAGAGGAAACAATTTTCTATACATTTACAAACTAGTTCAAGTCTGTACTTTAACAATAGTGATGGATAAGAGTGAGACTCTCTCAGAACGCCATTAAAAGCTCTGCCTGGTAAGACTAGAATAATCAAACTCTTTGTTTCCCATTAAAATTTTACAAATGCTTTTCTTCCTTCCTGTAAGTTCTTAGATTAGGTCCAGAAGGGAGGTCTACGTTTTATTTTCACTTGCAAAGGGGATATTGCAACTTTAATCATTTCCCTCTATGTTAGGCTTATTC
The DNA here is from genome assembly GCA_028533085.1 of Varecia variegata. Classification (NCBI taxonomy): domain Eukaryota; kingdom Metazoa; phylum Chordata; class Mammalia; order Primates; family Lemuridae; genus Varecia; species Varecia variegata. The sequence goes on from CM052445.1 coordinate 4,533,216, forward strand.
TTTCTTCATCCCCAGAGACTTCCAGCAACTTCATGCAATGTAGACTGTTACAAATTTAGTATAACTAATGCAAAAGGATTTACTGGTAGTTTTTTATTTGAACAACAGCTGCAGAAGCAGGCTGTAATTTTTAAGCCCTAGCTTGCTGCTTTATATTTTTGAGTTTAAGCAAAATGCCATTTGACAACTGAAGCTACACAAAGATATTATGGAAAAACTCTTAAGTCTTTTTTTCTAGCTATGGCACAGGGAGGAAAATCCAAAACACTACTGACACTTTCATGAATATAAATATACAAAACTAAAGGCTTCTGAGAAGAAACAGGTTAAGGGCTTTTTTGTGGTTGTTTTTACTTAATTTGGATATTGAAGGAAGATTTTGCTTAGAGAATTGTCACACAGAGCACGTGTACTAGACAGACCACGGAAGTTAAACCCAGCTAATTGTGACTTAGCTAATGTAGCAAATTAAATTGTGTCAATCCAAGTTTGGTGTGCTTGATTTCTAATGTTTTTGGATAAAATGAGATCAACTCTTGGAGAAGAGCCAGGTATGGAATGTCAATCCACACTTGTAAATTGAGGTGCAATTCTTTAATCTCGCAATCTAACAAGATGGCCATAAAATGACTGAGAGGAGAACCGCTGGGATTTCACTTTTTACTACAGCTGAAGTTAACAGCACACTACAAAAGGGTTTAGTCTTTCTACTACCTGAGTGTAATCAACATTCAAAGTAAGCAAATATTACATAGTTTATGGTACTTAGAGCAGGACTTGATTTTAAGACAATAAAATATTACTTCACATTAGAAAATATTACCAAACCAAATCTCTAAGATCTCTCAACCATTGCCAAAGATATCCAAACCCAGATTTCCAGAGACATTTTTGAATGGGTCAGGAGGAACAATTTATTCTAACTAACCACGTATCCTGAGATCACATCAACCAAAATGCCCATCATTGGGATTCAACATGGTGCCAACCCTCAGTGAGCATGCTGTTGGTTCTAAATATTTTCACAGAGAATCTGGTCCATCAAACACCAGCAAACCTCACAAACAGGTAACAAAAGATGGTGTCTTAGGTTACATCAGGTGGGTTCCAGAGTCCTTCACCATCCAGAGGACCCAGGAGCTGAGGAATGGTCCTCAGAACCCCCTGCCTGGTCCCCTTTCCCTGCAGACCCTCAGCCCCTTCCCAGGAGCCCTTGTCACACCTAAGAACGGGTTGCCTCAGCCTTACCTCAAGAGATTCTCCTGAAAATGGGCCATCCTGACCCATTCTATGCTCAGTCATTTTTGTTTTAAAGTTTCAAGTTATAAACCTGTCTCATCCATGAAGCCTCCCCTGGTCTTTTGCAACTCATGTAGTTTTCCTTCTGGGAAGTGAATATCACATGTCACACACAGATGAGTGCTCAAATTTTCGGCATTCACACACCTGTGTGACCTAGGCTAAGTTATTTCATCTCTCTGAGCCTCAGTTTTATCTTTAAAATGGGATAATACCTTTAAAATTCTCCAAGGGAACTAAATATAAAACATATATAAAGGGACTTAGCACAGTACCTGGCACATAATAGATAACATTGGCTAGTAACTGTTACAAAAGCCAGCCATGCTCAGTATCTACACTGCACAATTAGCACTTTCTCATTTACCTCATTGTCTGATCTGTCTCTTAACGAGCTCAAGCCCCAGTTGGAGAATGTGAGTTCCCTAAGCCTAGAGTGGAGCACCAGGCAACAATGCCAGCTCAGGTAATCAAGAAATACAGGTAAATTTTTTGTGAAAAACAACACTGAGATTGAGAACATCACCAGCCCAGCTTCTCCTGAGAATGGGGACTTGTCTTCCTTTTAAGGAGTGAGGTAACGTGCAGGCAATAATAGGATGCACAAGCCTCATATTTACTTCCTAAAATTAAACTTCAAAGACAATCTATATCTACCCTGTGACAGCACATTCTATACCTTAAATATATACAATAAAATTTATTCTAAAAAAAATTTTAAATAAACTTCTCAGATCAAAAATATCAAATGATAGGTAACAAAATTCAGGGGCCTGGAGGACTTGGAATTCCAACTCAGAAATGGTTTCAGATGAAAGCTATTTCCAACTTAATGATTTTAGAATGGAATACACACTCATCCTACATCCATTAGGAAAAAAATTACAGATTCTGAATACCTCACATCTATTGTATAACTATTTAATAGATGTTTTATCCAGTGGTAATAAGGAAATGAGACTACGCTATTCACAAGGGCTACATCTGAAATTTCACTTTAGACTAGCCGATGCCAAATTTTTAAGCTAAAAAAAGAAAATTGCCAACTCCCCAAAACACAGCTAGTTAGCATAAATTCAAGCACAGCACTGCAGGATTCTGGCAACATGCCAGTTTCAAACTATTAAAACCTATAAGCAAGATGATTGTCTATCTATATAAAACTCATTTGCTCATAAGAGACACATATATCCTAGAACTTGATTTGACTAAGTATATTTATTTCCAAGGTATGAACAAAAAGTTACACTTTAAAAATAAATTCTCAAACTATGAGATGTAAATATCTAAAAAAAAACAAACAAATGCTAAACAGAGCCAACCACCCCAAACATATAACAATGTCACCAAATCTCAAGATGAACTCTTATGGAATGTGTCACTTAGAAAATGCTGCCAATTCAAAGTATAAGAGTCAACAATTGTAAGACATCCCAATTTCAGAGACGTTAAAATGTAAAAACAATGTGCACCTTAGCATCAATGAAATATAGTGCCATTCCCCCCGGTCTTCTAAATCAAATTTCAGAAAACAGTTTTCATGAAAACTGTGTGACTCTTTTTAAATAAACCCTGTACCAGAAGTCAAGAGCCCTGAGATCTAGCACTAGAGTTTGGTAATTAAATAGAGCATAACCTTGGGAAACTTTGAATTTCCTCCTTGAGCTATTAAGACTGTTCATATGTAAAGACAAAAAAAAGAGTTTTTGGAAAACATTCCTAGCCTTGCACTCACCAGACACGCTATTAATTTTCTCTCTTTCCCTCCATTCATCTAGAAGTAGAACTGCTAGATACTTGATCTTCCCAGTATTTTCTGGATACCCTTAAACACACATGGGATGGGCTAAAATGTACAGTATGGTGGGAGATGGGTCAATAACAGTTCATATCACCAGTGGTATGAGGACTACAGGACTAGGAAACAGGCTTGTATTGGAGCATGACCTCGCGCAGCTCCCAGCTGCTGCCTGTGGTCTCACACTGAGAAGTCCAACAAAATGCCTGGACGTATACACTGTCCTGAGCCCTCTGCAGTGCTTGTAGGCTCAACAGGTTCCTAAATCAGAAAACGACGTTTAATCCCTCAGCATTGCCCAGGGTTACGGACGTGAGTTCTAAAGGTGAAGTGAAGAAACAATTCAGATATAGCTCTTCCAAAGAGCATCAACTCCCTAGCTGTTAAAAGTGTACTTAGTAACACCAAACGTGTTTGAATCCAACTGATACACGAGATAAACGTGAACAGAGAAAGCCTCCAGAAAAAAATATAAGGCTTTGGCAAAGTCATCAGCTTATAAGCAGGAGGCATCATCTTCTAGTGGTCTTGGGGATTATTCGCATATTTGCTAAGAAAGATAAATTAAGAAATATCTAGTGGATGTAAGTGCTTCTGGCACCAACACTGCGCATGTTACTATACCTTCTTTGAAAAAAAGTACAAGATAATATAATCATTACTTTTTAAAAAAAAAGACAGGTGTGAATTATCTCCTAAGGCTCAGAGCAGCCTTGCCACATGCAAGTCAAACTTTCCTTTTGGAGTAATAACCATTTATTTGTGTTGCCTGGGTCGGTTTTCACCCCTCTGCTTTCCTTTGTGTTTATTCCAAACTTAGCTCCACCCTGAGAGGCTCAGGTGTAACAAACAGAACAAGCAAGAGAAGGGCCATGTGTGCTCCAAAGGGCTGGCTGGTGGCCTGAGAGGCGGCGAGAGAGGGCTGTGTCCCTTTCCGGCTAGGGCACTGTCTGCTTCCCACAGCATACTCAGAATGCACTTAGGGTAGTTCTATCTGGGGCCAGGGGTATACACAGGTCATTAATCCATCAGGAACACCTAAGATCTGAAAAACTAAGAAAGGTTAACCTTCTACCATTCAATTTTAACTTGAGGGGTTACTTGCTTTGTTCACATCACTCTAAGTGGGCAGAAAGCATGCCAACTAAATTTTAGGTAAGTATTTCAGGGCGGCAGTCAACTTAGTATGCCCTACACAAACAACAGGGGCCACAGATCCACAGCAGGTGCTTTAGGCCAAATTCATATGGGAAATAATACCTGAAGGGCCAAGCTATATACATACACAGAGAGAGAGTACACAAAAAGTGAAAGTGTTATCCCTCATTTATCAAAATGCTACTGACACAGCAAAAGGCTGTAAGCTTGGGGCTTTATTTTCTAGAAGGACTGATGAGTCTGCACTAAAATATTACCACACTCTTATCTAAACTGTGCATTTGAGTAGCAATCAGCACAGATCCACGCATAAAGTCTATGACTGATGCCTCAGAGACTGTTTATGAATCCCACATCACTATCTTGTGACCTTACCTTCAGTTGTTTGGGAGCCCAAATTACATTTATTTAGCTATATCCTTGATAAGAAATGATTAGATGGCTTTTGTCTATTTTCTTTAAAAAAAAATCAGCACTCCTGGAGGCCAAGGCAGCAGGATTGCTTGAGGTTAGGAGTTTGAGACCAGCCTGAGCAAGAGCAAGATCCCATCTCTCCTAAAAATAGAAAAAATTAGCCAGGCATGGTGGCTCATGCCTGTAGTCCCAGCTACTTGGGAGGCTGAGGCAGGAGGATCGCTGAGCCCAGGAGTTTGAGGTTGCAGTGAGCTATGACGACACCACTGCACTCTAGCTCCGGCAACAGAGCAAGACTCTGTCTCAAAAAAAAAATCAAGTTCACCCCAGAGGGCAGGTATTGTTTACAACTGAGGTTATATGAGAGACAGAGCTGATTCAAAAGAGGAGGTTTTGAGGACAGGAACACCACTGGATTAAGTGGAGAATATTCCAAGGAGATCACTCTGAAGAGGACTACAGTCACTTAAATTCAGAGGTTCTAGTAGGTTTTTTCTAAGCCAGAGTGTAGACATAGAGCCTATTTCCATAAAGACATTATAAATCACACAATCCTTACGTATTCATCTTACCACGTATGTGCCAGGTCTTGTTACACCATAATGGTGACCAGAGTGCTAGATGATTTAAAAAATATTCCAAATAATCAAAATTAGATTTTTAACAAATGAATAGCTTCAACTCCTTTTCAAACTTAAAATGTGCTCCTTTGACACTAGGAAAGTTATTCTCACTTAAATTCCCTTTCTTCAGTTTTCATCTCTGTGATACTTAGTAAGCAAAGAAGTTGCCAACCGAGACAGAGGAGGGAAAGATGCGAGGCTCTTAGGAAAATCCATGAATTGGTAAAATTGTTAAAATGATTATAATTATATAAAATAATAATGTATATTTAAACCTAGTGAAAATATGCTTAGTCTCTTAGACTAAAATTTTGTAAAGTTGTCAGCTCTTGAATTCTATTACTCTAGGTAAATGTGTTTAATCCTTTTCCAGGAGTTATAATAGTTTTAAGGTTTGTAACAGGCAGATAATGCTCATAAGAGCAAATTCACTTAATGTGGGTGAACTTTCCCTGGCCTTGTGATCGAAGAGTTCTACAAAACGTCATCTGTCAATGCATTTGAGAAACACTTAGACACGTCTACAAGACACTTCAAAAAGAAATACAAAACCCAACACCAGGAAATTATTTTAAAAATTGATTACCTATATTAATTGCAGTTTCTTGTTTGTCTCCTGTCAACACCCATATTTTAATTTCTGCCTTCAGCAGAGTCGCTATGGTTTCCGGAACCCCTGCCTGAAGGCGATCTTCTATGGCTGTGGCTCCCAGTAACAGCAAATTCTGGATTGAAAAATATCTTCAATTAAAGATTAGCACACACTTAAGAGCAGCATTAATGACACACTCTAACAAAAGAAAGGTGATCTAACTGTTCTGAGACAGTTGTCTTATTTCCTCTACATTACACCAGTGTCTACAGACGACATCTAAAAAGATGGCATTTCCAAACTACTCACAACGGTAGACACAACCCGCACTTGCAGGCCAGCTGGTACTCATCACTGCTTTCTCGCTACAGAGGCACGGTGCGATAGAAATCACCTGCCGCAGGGCAGATGGGCAAGTTACCCCAAGGACACTGTTCCCTCTTACTCCAATAATGAAAAACATATTATGTCACGTTTACCACAGAAGAACTGATTCTGGATGATAGACTTATCTGGCAGAATAGCAGTAAGCGACCTGTGATGCTAAGAGTGAGAGAAGAAAACCTCAAAGTGTCTTAAAATTGAGAAGCTATAAAATGTTGCCCTGTTTAGTCAGCTCTCGCTGAGGATGGGTGTGCCATGCAGTTCCTCCCAGCTGCCAATGCTCTGCCTGCTGGTCTGGAAGGTTCCAGAGACTGCACAGAGGGCCTGTTCCACTTACTCATCTCCCTGAGTCTCTCCACGACATAGCACCTCCACCTGGTTTCCAGACTGTGGGAAAATCCCACTACCTCTTGAGCATCCACCACTTGCTTGACATCGCACAGGGACATCACCTAGTTAGTCACTTTTGTCTGATACTAAAAGTAATTTTGGATATTTCCAAACAGGGCAAATGAACACTTGAATTCAGTTCTATTCCTACCCAAATTCCATTAAAATGACTAACTATAAACAACTGAATATAGAACTCAAACAAAAACTGAGTATAAGCAAAAGAGAATGTAAAAACCAAGAAAGAAATGACAAAAGCAAACAGGTGATGGCTTCAAAGTAACAAAATTGGAAAACAGATGGCCCAATAGTTGCTGACATTGAACAGAAAACATGTAAACCCACCTCCCAGACTGGAGGGAATCCAATAAATAGAAAGCTACCTAATGCCTTGGGATAAACTGAAAAGAACAATAACGGTAACAAAAAAAAATCGAAGCAGGCAACATGGTACCAATGGCGAAGCTGAAATATTGCTAGAATGAGTGGTGTGAGAAGTCTCAGCGTGCACAGTGTCTGAGCAGCCACGCAGCCCTCTGACTGCTCGAGTAACCCAGTAGGAGGAGCTCGTCCCTTTCAGCCCAAGCTTAGGCAAACCCAGAAAGTCACTGATGCTGTTTTTGACCTGGTATTTCTTAAGATATTATTAATGCTTAGCTGAGGGTGGCTGGACCTTTCAGATAGCCCATAAATACCAAGTGCTTCTTAAAGCAAAGAAAGAAATGATTCAGAGCTAATGGCTCTGTAAGACACTTACAAAAAAAGAGAACACCACTGGATAGCAAAAGGATTCCTGCTCACAGACTCTGTTCAGTTGGTGGTTACGTCCGTCACTGGGCCCATAAAGACTAAATCACATGCGGTTACCTTTTCGATAATCTCATAACACTCTTCCAGCCGCTGAGTTCTGTCTTTCAAGATGGTGCTGGCTTCCTGATAGACTTTCAGCCACTCCTCATACTCATTCTCAGAGAGATCCGCGTAAGCCACACAGAGAGTCCGCAGGCCTGCAAAACAGCCACCCGTGAGTGGGGTGGGCAGAACGTCACACCTCCTAGGGGCCTCGTGTGGCTTCCTTTGATATCTGCACACTCAAAGACATTAAAGAAGCCACCTGCTTTGTAGTCACTCTAATTCTACATTCACGCATCTACAAAGGGAAATTTCAAAACAACTCTCCTGCACGCCAATATAAACCACTTCTATAAATTCGAGAGTACATGAAAAGTCGTGAGGGTGAATTCTCCACAGCAGAGAGGCCCAGGAGCTGTGCGTGCCGCACACGTCCACGTGCAGGAGGCAGGGATCGGCAAGCCGGGAAGGCAGGAGGCGTTTCCAGACAGGAAACGAAAGCCTAATGCGCTATCACATGAAAGATCCAGGCTTTCCAGCAGCTACACCCATGCATGTGCATGTGTACTCACACATGCGTGCGTGTGTAGCCATGGGAACACACTAAAGTGAGAAGGCAGCGGTCCGCACTTGAGCAGGATTCCAGCTATCAGCACATTTGCTAGCAGGAACACCTGCCATTAGTGTTGTTTAAAGCCTTCCAGAAAACTCCCTTCCTGCTCACTATGGGTTCATGGACTATTATTTTCCTAAGTCACGGATAAGCCAGTGTCCTAAGGATAACAAGAGATGGACAGGAGAATAGCCATGAGTTCTCTGAAAGAGGGACCCGTAGCTACAAGACGATCCTCCACGTGGTGAGTCAGCCTGCCTTCCTCCTCCGCACTACAGGTGACGGGTCAGCAGAGGCACAGATGGGTCACCCCGTTGGGAGTTGGCCACGCATCTTGTCCCCTGCCCCAGGCTCAGGATGTGCAGGTAAGGAGGGGACGGGGCAGGCACTGGAAGTATGTAAAGCAAGCCAACATGCCTGAAAGTACAACTTCAACGGTCAAAAATAACATTTCCAAATTGCACTTACCTTCTGTGGCAAAATATTCCAGATGGCATAATGTTTCCTCCATGTATTTTGAGTCTTT
>CM052445.1:4542364-4572402 GCA_028533085.1 Varecia variegata
GTTGAGTAGGATTTTAAAAATTATTGTCATTTACGAACCCTAATGAATTGGGTAGTCTTTTATGAGTCCCAGAAATAGGACCTTAAAACTTTAGTAAAATAATGAAGGGTGCCAATGCCGCATCTCATACCATGACAATGCCAATACCGACCCCCCCCCCAGATTCCCATATTTATCTGGTACTGGGAGCCGAGCAGAAGCATATGTTCACCCTGTCTCTCCCACTTCTGCTTGGCCAGTTCACGCCCCGCGCCCCACCCTCCACTTCCGCAGTGCAGAAAAATGCAGCAACACCCATAAATCAAAAATCCTACAGTTAAGGCTAAAAGTCTCCTCAAACTGAAGGGGAAGAAGACTTCATTTTTAAAAGCTTCTGTAAGGGAAATTCTACATGGAATTCTATATTCAATCAGTACTTCATTCCACTTCTGATGACTGCACATTTCCCTAAGCCAAATTCCCTCTGTTGATTAAAATAAAGTAAAAATAAACATAATCTGATCTCCCTACTCTCTAAGCAAAGAAACTGAAGATGCCAAGAAATGGGTACTTTGTAAAAGGCACAATATTTTGTAGCTTTTGTATATAAGTAAAAGAAAAAACTGACAGCAGTACTACCAAGTCGGGAACAGTATCAAGTTATTATACATTTGGAAGTGAACTTCAAATGCATTAAAGAGGTTTAGGGACTTAAGGATGCATGCATAAAGCCCAAAACTGTAATAATCCATGAATCTTCCCCAATTTGAGGGTGGCGAAAGGTGAGAAAAGGCAGTGACTACCCCCAGGCCCTCACCAACCAGACAGGAGTGGAGCACAGCCCTTCCAACTTGTCATCACTAAAAACACCACTGCCTCACCAGCCTTCACCGTCATTGCCCTGCTGCTCATCCCAAGGTTCCCTATTTAATCTTATTTTTGATATAAGTTTTTTACTATCACTAAATTTCTCCCTCTGGACCACAGGGAGGGAAACAGAAAGAAAAATTAGGAAATACATAAATCTCTTGACTTCAGTGGGTGGAAAAACTCATATATTAGGGAGATCGAGGGTACAATGAACACTATTCAAGTGATGGGCACACTAACAGCCCTGACTGAAGCATTCCAAAAGCTATCCATGTAACGAAAACGTGTACCCCCTTAATATTTTGAAATTACAAAAAGACTAGAGAGATCTGAAGCTCTGAGTCCTTTCTCTCCCACCTGAAGAGACTGAAGTCCAGCACAATTCTCTTGCACTGAGAACTGTGCAAGAGTTCTCAGGCGCTGAGGCTACAAAGAGACGTAAAGCCTGCCCTCAAAGACAGTACGTCGTGAAGTTATATTCCCAACTATTGTGGGACAAAGAGTAGCCTTGTGAAATTCTTTGCTGTGGGGAAGCATCTTTAAGAGGGAAAAAATACTGCAGTGCAAAACAACACAAATAAGCTAATATAATCACATAACAACCCCAGTTTTTGAACATGTCTAATTTTTCACAGAAAGAAAATTGGGAATTTAGCTACCAATTATTGACAACAGACATGCTATTTCAAATACACAATCTTAAAAAAAGTAGGTGAACTGAAATGGGCACAACTGTGTCACTTACCGCTTCTATGATGACTGAGTATGGTGTCCTGGCTGTGAAGACAAAGCCCAGCTTCTTAGCGCCTTTCACCAAAGCAGCTTCGTCTGTCAATAAGGAGTGGATGAGACAGTGACAGATACATTGTAACGATTAGAATTCTGGTTAGTATCACTTTTCAAATTAACAAAACCCACTGTGATTAAAGAGGCCTGGCGTTATCCGCGCAGTAGTAAGGGCTCAGGGTACAGAAGCACTTAGTCTCCCTACCACCAGGGTCCTGAAAGGAACACCTCTGTTAGATGGGAGGACCGGACCTGGAGCTAATTCACCAGGACAGGAGTGATTTGCTTCCCTGCTATTCTTGGTTGGGATGAAGTTCTCTCTAATTAACCTAAGTCACATTCCCACAACTTTCTGATTAAACATGTTCTCCGAGCAAGGCAATGTTTTAGTTGTACTAACATGAGATCCCCTGCGCCCGCGCACAGCTTCCCCAGCAGTGGAAAATCCAAGGGGGGCGGGGAATGGGCGAAGATGTCACCCTGTTCTCTAGCCGGATAACTACTTCTGGGACATGCAAGATGGCCCAGTCCTCCCTCCGCATTTAAAGTGGTGGGACCGTCAGGAGAGCCCAGCCCCGGCTCTGCAAGGCTTTAACACCTGTAGCCACAGCCCGGCCCCTGTGCAGCCAGAGGTGGAACACACGTAGCAGGTGCACCGCCGTGACTCCCACCAACAACTGCGAACTGCCACGTCTCCTGAGAAGGGGCAGGGGGCGCCTCCGGCCAGAGCGCTCACCTGGGGAGGAGGCCTGGTAGATGATGTTGTCTCCATCCTTCTCGGGGACCACCGTGTGGCACACGGCCAGGAGGGTGAGGAACTCCTGGATGCAAGGGGCTGTGGGCTGCAAACGTGAGGCGGGGTTAGTGGTCAGCCCCACCACGGCCAACGCGCACTAGAGCCACGCACGAGCCACCCCTGCTTCATGCCCGCGATGGTGGTTACTCCCGGCAGGGCAGGGTCCAGATCCTGAGCCAGGACCCCAGGTCTCCGCGCCGCCCGGGCCCCTTCAGTTCCCACACGAGGCCTGCCCTCTCCCACCGGCCCACGGCGACCCCCGCCCGCTGCAGCCGGGTCTCCCGCGCACTCATCCCCGCGAAGCCCATCTGCTTGCTCCGCACGCCGCGCTGCGCACTGCAGCCAGCCGGCAGCACGCAGGGGAGCTGTCCAGGCGCTTCCAGCACGTTCTAGGCGCTTCCAGCACGTTCTAGGCGCTTCCAGCACGTTCCGGGAGACCCGGCGCGCTGAGGTCCGCACTGGTGGATCCCCAGGCCGCGCAAACAGACGATGCTCCCATCTACTGGAATCACCGAAACACGTGTCCCCGGTCTTTCCACCCTGCTGCCCTGGCGTTTGTTCTACACCTTGGCTATCCTTTAACTTTATAATCTCTTAACACCTGTAAGACAGTGCATCCCTCGCCCACTATTAAACAACAACAACAAAAGCCAGAACTGCCCTGGATATGTATTTAATCGGTTTCTCCTATCCTCTCTGGAAAAAAAAAATCCTATAATTTTCATTGGGATTAGACCACATTTATAACCAGTGGAAAAATGACACCTTAATACTGTCTTCCCATTTAAGAATACAATGTCTTCCTATTTATTAAAAGGTTCTAAATCTTCTAAATATAGCACCTGGCATATATCTTATTTTTTTATTTGCTCAAAAAATATTTGAGTGACTTCTGTACATGAAGCACTGTGTGAGGCATTTTATCTACTGCTTTTTATATTCTGAACGGAATCTTATATTTTACAGTAGTTCATTGTTGGGATATAAGCAAAAACATTGATTTTTGTAAATTAATTTAATATCCATTTGTACCTGAGCTCTAACTAGCTCTCTGAGTTGCAGTTGACGCCTCAGTATATCATCCACAAATGATAAATTTTCCCTTTTCCTCCCAATATATACACTTGTTCAGTTCCCACATGTCTGCATGGGCTAGTATGTCAAGAATGATGTTCAAAGACAGGGATGACAACAGGCTTCTTTGTCCTGGGGTTATTTTAATGCCAATGCCTTTAATGTGTACCTTTTAAATAGGCAACTGGCTATAAATTTGAGATAGACTTATATTTTCACATTAAGGAAGCAGCTGTGTGCTTACTATTTTTCATGGAATTTTCTTTTCTTTTTTTTAGTCCTAAATGGATGATGACTTCCACAAAAATGTTTTTAGTGTTTTCTCTGACCTAGTAATGTGACTTAAGAAGAATTTTATGGAAGCAAATCACAACTGTTCACCTGGCTACTTCTTATCAGGCTACATGAAAAGAAAATGCACATTAAATTATAGTTCAGTAAAGTCAAATAAGTAAGCTTAGAGAATTTACAAATTACCCAAAGCCTACACTGCAAAAATGGTAAGAAAGTTTACCTAAAAGTACTTTAATTTGAGAATTGAGCTTCAATTCAAGATTGCCTTCCCCTGCATCTGAGAGCTACCCAGTCCTGGATATAACCTTGTCCCACAATGAGACAACAATAAAGGGTCTTTGACTTTATAGCAAATAAATAAACCTAATAGTAAAATATTTTCTGAAAGTTATAAAGAAGAATTACACATACATTCAAACTGAGTTTCTATCTGGAGAGTTAGGCCAGACAAAATCCATACACATAAAAACAAAATTCATAAGACAGAATTAATCTATCTTTGATTCTCTTAGGGGAAACAAACAAAATTAATCTGAAGCCTATGGATGTGTGTATGCATATATGTGTATATATACACACACATATGTCTTCTTAGAAGTTACAGCTTTTCATTGGGATAAAATATAGATGTAATATTTATCATTTTAACCAATTTTAAGTGTACAATTCAGTGGCATTAAATACATTTGCAATGCTGTGCACCCCTCACCACTATCTATACCCCAGACTTTTTCATTTTCCCCAACAGAAACTCTATACCCATTGAACAATAACTCCCCATTCTTTCTTCCCTCTACCCCCTGGTAACTTCTATTCTGTTTTCTGTCTCTATGAACTTGCCTATTCTAGGTACCTCATATAAATGGAATCCTACAATATTTTTCTTTCAGTTAACAGTTTTTAATATGTACAAAATGCTACATATGGTACCTAGAAATAAATATTTTCTATTTGTTGTTGATGAACTTAAAAAATAGCAGAAAATTATGTCTAAAATTGTTTTGCACACCAAATAGCATATACCAAGCATCTAAGTAATACACACCCACACACACAAATGATTTATTCTTGAAGACTCGAGCTCAAGAGTACTAGGCATAATGATTCAAAAGAAAGCTATCTTCTTCCTTGATGAATCTTTGGAAATTTCTCCCACAGTCACCGGTTAGCAATGTAATCAAGGGATCACATGCACTGTCCTCCAAAATTTTCCACAGGTTGATTCTCTAAAAGCCAAATTCCATCTTGGCTATCAGCCCACACAAAGCTTAAAACAGTCCTAAAGGACCCAGAATATCAGGAATGATGACCCAGGAAAAAAAGAAAATTCTGTAGCAAATGGAAGTATTCCCTTGGGAGCAAAGGGAAATCCTTGACCCAAGGGTTTTCTTGGGTCAAATGCTTTAATTATAGTCGATGGTCCCAAGACATAAATTTAGATGGGCATGTGGGGCATCCGCAGCCTAAACCCTCACATGCCCCTTCCTTCCTTCTCCCCAACCATACTTTGGCAAAATGAACAATCTAGTGATCTAATGGGGCCTGTATTTAAACTGCTTAAAAACATCCACTGGGTACATTTAATCCAAACCCACATCTTCCCAAAGGAAAATATTGGAGCTGATGGTCTTCATTACTTATAGTGGAGCTAGATGTTAAATGTCAAAGTAGCCAAGATGAAGAATATCTCAAAGGCTTCGAAGATCCAAGAAAGCTTAAAAAATGGTACACAAAGACAAGAAAGCTTTCTCTATAAAAGATGGGAAATAAATTCCCAAGTCAATGGCCTCATTATGCTTTTACTGAAAGTGTGAGCATGCAGAGCATTAAAATACCCTTAGAAGTCCCTGTGTCTTGATGTCATGATAATGTCCCCATGTCAGGGCTTCCTATTCACAAGCAATACACCTGCTCCTACTCTCACTGGCCTTCCCACTGAAATAAAAGGAAATTTGGCTCTGGAGGGCAGACAGTAAGGAGGAAAGGAAGGAAGAAGAAAGACCACCAAATTCTCTAAACAGTGGGAATTCTTCCCAAAGTGCTTGCCATTCACCATGGCCATGGAGGAGGGGTCAGGAGGAGGAGATAGGTAAGGGGAGACAACGGGAGGGACACCAGCTGTGCTCACATCTCCACTCAAATGTCAACACAGACAGGCTCAAGGAGAGCATGGAGTGGATGGTCAAAACCCCATAGAGACCCACCACACACCAATGTGGGGCCAGCTTTGGAGCCAACACCTGTGAAAGCCATAAATTAACTGAGATAAGTATTGAAAGATTTCAAATATTGGGATCCCAGCAGCATGTGGTGGGTCCACAGAGAATCTCCTCTCCAAAGCAGGATTTGCCCCACGCCACTGGGTTTCTATGGCAGCCCATGTTTAAGTCAGTGCAAATACCATTCCGTGTGGGTGGCCGCCCTGCCCACATGCCAGCAGTTACGGTAGCCATGACACCCACCAAAGAGAACAGGATTCCTCTGTCTACACAAAACAAAATCACTGCCTCAGGGAGTCACATCTTACCTATCCTGCAAAAGTATACAATGGCTCTTAATAATTTTACATCTATTTCCCCAACGAACAGGAATCCCTTGAGTGTTTGTCATTCATCTCTTCCCCTAGTACCTAGAGCGAGGTATTTTACAAATTAGGCCCTTAAACTGTTTGCTAAATGAATGGATAAATAAATGATTCTCTTATTCAAATGCGGATCCCACAGTTTGCTGCTATTCCTAACCCAACACTAGAATTCCATGGTATTCCATCCACTGAGCCCATCTCATTCCCTCTGCTACGTAGTCACTGTGGATCTATGCCAGGAAGCAAATGCATGAAACCAGACCAGGAGCAGTGCCCTAAGCTGCTTCTACGTCACCCTGCCACCTTCCCCTTTCCCATTCACCATCCCAACTTGAACAGACACGTTCAGTCTCTCACCTTTGTGACTACCCGCAGCCTGAATACTATTTGAAAACACTTGTTTCCTCTTTCGGAAAACAAGTCCTCACAGTGCACTTGTTTCTTTGACATCTTTCATTAAAACTACCCTCCTGCAGAGACAATTCTGTGGAGTTGCCACTCTACTGCTTGGAGAACCTCTACCCTAGGAACTGGCTCTACCTCCAAGATCTAAATCCAAGAAAGAACCCCTTTGGCATCTCTGGGACAGAGCATGGACTTCAGCAGCAACCTCTGAGTGGTCCCGGACCACTTCAGCGGCCTCACGCAGGTTCTGAGTGGGAACCGCTGCATCACAGCTCAGGGTGTGGGAGCCCAACACGCTCACATTTCAGAACTGCTGCCGAGAAGGTTTCGGCACTAACAAATGGCTAATGGTTTTAGCAAAACAAATGGTTTTCTGCATTAAAGAAAAAAAGGATTTCCTCACTGAAAACCTAGACAAAGTTTTAAATACATGCATCTCTTAACCAAGTTTTAGAAAGATAAAGTTTTAATTTTGCTCATGTCTACCTAACTTTAAATCTAGAATTATTTTTCAGAAAAAAATAATCATATTGGATCTAATTTACACTGACTAAACTGACTGTGAAATGCTTTAATCCCTTAATAATTTTCTAAGTCGGCATTTTTCAGACTAGCCTTGAAAATAACAGTGAATTGATGTGATCCTTCAGTTAAGCCTGGCTTGCTATAATAGTTGAAGTAGTGTGACGCTGTAGTTAAGAATCTAATAGAGGCTGGGTGTGGTGGCTCACGCCTGTAATCCTAGCACTCTGGGAGGCCGAGGCGGGAGGATAGCTTGAGGTCAGGAGTTTGAGACCAGCCTGAGCAACAGCGAGACCCCATCTCTACTAAAAAATAGAAAGAAATGATTTGGACAGCTAAAATATATATATAGAAAAAATTAGCCGGGCATGGTGGTGCATGCCTGTAGTCCCAGCTACTCGGGAGGCTGAGGCAGGAGGATTGCTTGAGCCCAGGAGTTTGAGGTTGCTGTGAGCTAGGCTGACGCCACAGCACTCTAGCCCAGGCAACAGAGTGAGACTCTGTCTCAAAAAAAAAAAGAAAGAAAGAAAAGGAAAAAAACAAAAGAATCTAATAGACTTAGTTTCTAAGTCTTACTTCTACATTTATCTACTGGATAACTCTTGGCCAATTTGATCTTTCTATGCAACTTCCTTTTCACCTCCCAGGGGTGACTCAAATGTTAAAAGAAATATATGTCAACTGTCCAGCACACAGTAAAATGCAACAAATGCTACCTGTTACCATATTTTACTTTTCTTTCCTAAAGCCTTCCTAAAGCACCCTGTCAAAGGATATACAATTACTTTTCAAAACACATGACCTGTAACATTCACAACTGTGAAGAAACAGTATTGCAGAAACCTTACAAAGCAACAGAAATTGGAACTGTTACAGAATTCTGTGGTAAGACTCCTCTTGATCTTGGTGTGCTACTTTATAATGTCACCACATATTTAAATTAGCTTTATACTAATTTATGCACAGTGGTCACCACAAAACATTTGTTTAAGATCACTTCTCTGAAGTACTAATGCCATGAAATTGCGACTCTTCCCAGGCTCCAAAATTGCAACTTTCAAGACACCATGCATATGTATCAAGAAAAGTGCGCCATAAGCTGTTCATCCAATGTCTTAGAAGTAAATGTAGCACTTACATGGCGATCCTCAATGTTCTTCAACAGCCTGGGATCATCGAAGTCACATGAGACGCTGGAGGGAGGAGATATGCAACTGTAACAGAGAACACAAAATATCTGTTCAATTCAAAAGTTCCTATTAAGATAATCCAGCTGGTAAGAATTTGCCTTCAAGAAGAATCACACCGAAAATCCTATAGATTTACATTAGACTTTTAAAGATTGGGAAAACTGTGTCTTATTTCAAACCTCAAAACAGTAAATCCTTCACCTTACTATAAATACAATGTTTTGTAAGTTATTATAAATAGCATCGTTACAAGGAGAAGAAACAGACGCCAAGGATGGATACCATGACTCTGTCATTTCAGTTCATCCCTGTATAACACCTGCCATGGAAAACGTCTCAGAGCATCTGCTCAAAGCAGGTAAACAGGGTGAATTACCGTGGGAGAAAGAAGGCGGCAAACACGTAGGAGAGAGGAAGGCAAATAATTACAAGGAATGAAACTTGGTATGATGGCTGTGGGCCATCGCATTGAAGAAAATAGGAAGGATCAACTGTGTACTCATTTATCTCTATTCCCTCCTGAAGCCTTTCTTCAAGACAAAGACAATGAAAGAAGAGACAACAGCAGAGTTTATGGCAGTCTTAACTCCAAGTAGGTATCAGAGTGTGGTACACAGAGAAAACAGCAAAGGGGAGTGCCTACAACACAAGCTGATGCCCCCAGCAGAACCCGGTGCAGGCTGCAGAGACGGCAGCACGAGGCACCCGTAAGGCACAGGGAAGGTAGAAGGCAGGACAGGTTCCAAGTGCACCTGAGCCCTCCTCCCTCAAGAACGCTCCCTCATCCCACACAGCCAGACAACTGAACCTTCCACAGCCAGAAAGAAATGGAAGGTTTAGCTTTCAGAGAGATCAAGCCAGAGTAACCCTGAACCCAGGGACACTGGGCACACAGGCACACATGTGGGTAGGCTAGGGCATCTCCCCAAACAGGAGTTTTAAGTGAAATTCTATATACGCTAACAGGTACAATCACCAACCCTCTGCCTCCACCCAGCTTTCGTAACAGCTGCAGCCAAATTTGCAGCCCTTGGCAGGAAACTGGAGAGTTCTTCTCATGAGAAGAAAGCTGATCGTCTCACAAGACAGACCCACAGACACTGACATTCAGGGGTCCCCTAACACAATAGTGGGTTCTAGCTGATCGTCCCACAGGGAAGCCAATCAGTCACCAACCACACTGTCCCCTATACACAACCCTTGCAATCAGCTTTGTTGGTGCATAAACCTTAACCTATGTGCAGATAACATCACTAGTTATAAGGGAATGGAAATCAAAACCACAATGAGGCACCACTTCATACCCATTAGGACAGCCATTATACAACAAATAAACAAAAAATATTTATAGAAACTAACAAGTGTTGGCAAGGATGTGGAGGAAATGAAACTTGTGCATTACTAGCAGGAACGTAAAATGGTGGAGCTCCTCTAGAAATCACGATGGTGGTTCCTCAGCAAGTTCAGGACAAAATTTCCACATGACCCAGTAATTCCACTTTTAGGTATATTCCCCCAAGGATTGAAAGCGGAGACTCCAACAGATACTTGTACATCAATGTTCACAGCAGCATTATTCACAGTGGCCAAAGGTGGAAGAAACACGAATGCTTATCAATAGATGAATGGATAAACAAAATGCAGTATAGACATGCAATGGAATATTATTCAGCCTTAAAAAGGAAAGAAATTCTGTGGCTCACGCCTGTAATCCTCGCACTCTGGGAGGCTGAGGCAGGAGGATCACTTGAGGTCAGGGGTTTGAGGCCAGCCTGAGCAAGAGTGAGACTGTGTCTCTACCAAAAATAGAAAAAATTAGTGGGGCATGGTGGCATGTGCCTGTAGTCCTGGCTACTCAGAAGGCTGAGGCAGGAGGATCGCTTGAGCCCAGGAGCTGGAGGTTGCAAAAGCTATGATGATACCACAGCTCTCTAGTCCAGGCAACAGAGCAAGACTTTGTCTCAAAAGAAAAAGGAAAGAAATTCTGATACATTCTACAACATGGAGGAACCTTGAAGACATTATGCTAAGGGAAATAAGGCAAACATGAAAAGACACACACTGTATTGATTCCACTTACAGCAGATAGTTAGATTAGGCAGTCATGGAGACAGAAAGAATGGTGGTTACCTGGGGCTGGAGGCAGGGGAAGTGATGAATTATTGTTTAACAGGCAAGAGTTTCAGATGAAAAAGTTCTAGAAATGAATAGTAATGATGGTTGCAAAACATTATGAATATACTTAATGCAACCAAATCATACACTTAAAATAGTTAAAATGGTAAATTTTATGTTACTTATATTTTACACAATATAAAATAATAAAAGTATATGAGCACAGAGCTAATGATCACCAGGCTTGTGAAGAACGCCTATAAAATAAAATTAAGAAAATTAAGAAACCAAAACCCCAGCGGGCAGTAGGGACGGGTGGGAGAGGAGGGCAGAAGAAACATGCGGTGCGTGGTCAGGGCAGGGCTTTTGAAACCGAAAGTGTGATCCTGTGAAAACTCCATTACAAAGGACAGAAGATCAAGGTGAAAAAAAAAAAAAACAGGAATTTTTTTTTAAGTATGGAAAATGGGAGAGAAAGATAACAAAATTGGTGGCTCAGTCAAGAGGCTCCATATCTGACTGACAGAGATCCAGAGGGAACAGGGAAGTTGGACAGGAGGAAAATTACTACAGGAATAATACAAGGACATTCCCAAGAATTAATAAGAGCAAGATTTACAAACAGAAATGGCCCACTGGTGGTCCATTAAATGACCAAAATAATGAAAAATAAAATTTAAAAAAACACAAACAAACCTACTCCAAGATTGACGGTTGAAATGGTGAATGCCAAGGACATATAGAAAATCTAAATGCTTCCAAGGCCGGGGAGTGGGAGGGGCCCGGGTGCAGACAGGTCACTCACAGAGTTGCTAAACCCTCACCCTCCATGGCAGAAAGGTTAACAATGTCTCATTTTTTTATTTAAAAATTAATGCAAACATTATTTTGAAATATAAAAATAAATTTTTTTTTAAGTAAAAATATTGACGTTGGCTGCCTCCAGGGAGTAGGGAGTGAATGGGAAGTAGGAGTTTGTAGTGAAATTCTACGTATGCTGAAAGGTACAATCCACTCAGACGGCAGCCTCGCCCTTGCTAAAAGTCTTATAATCTTCCTCGACTTTTAAAACCACATTCATCTTTAAATTTTATTCTGGTTGTTCTTCAAAATAACACATATGCCACTTTTCTTTACATATAAAAATATGCAGGTGAGAAATGCTAATATAAAATCATTCCAAAGCCTTTTCCACTGAAGTGTCAGGAGTGCTAGAATCTACTTACCAGAAGTCATCTGAGGATGGCTCTCTCGTCAGTTCTGGGAAATGGCTGTCAGAGACAGGGAAAACAGAGTGGTCACAAAACAGTGATCAAAAGACAGACATTCTGATCAAAACATGAATAAAATATTTATAATTATTAGATTACATGTACAAATTTACAGATTCACTGGGATTTTTCACTAAGTTAATAGTTGCAGAAATAAACTATATTTTAAATGTCCAAAGTTTCATTTGGGATCCATTTAGTTTTAAACACATTCAATAGTAACTGCAGATGTAAATCCATTATAAAAAGCCTTTCAAAACATCAAAAAGATATTTAACTAAGAAGCTAAAAATAAACTTATTTTTTTGAAAGAAAACAGGTAATATTTTCAGGAAGTGATAAACACACTTACCCATAGGTTACTCCGGCAATGCTGCACTTCTTGAAGGTCATGATATTGCATGTAAGAGTTCCAGTCTTGTCAGAAAAGAGGTATTTTACCTAAATCGAAGAACAGAATAAGATGCATATGCCAATAAATGAAGTCTTTCTTTCTGTATTTTTCAAAACCTATATTAAAACAGGTAGATTTCCTTAAAGCAAGCAAATTAGTATCAAAAAATATACTTCATTGCTTAGACCACTTACCAACCTTTTTCCATAACTAATTCTATAGTCAAATTGTACAGAAATGTGCAAAGGAAGCTTCAGTAATAGCCCTGGCTCCATCTTAGGTACTAAGTGGAAGCATTAAATCCTGCCACAAGGCGTCCCATTCTTCAAGGTATTGCCATGGTCTCCTAATTTTATAGATTCAATACGCAAAGTTATCAATGCACAAAGGGGATAGATATGTAACATCATTCTACATATACCATTCTGGGAAATTATGCCATGGATTGGTGAAGGAGAGTAATAACAGAATTGCCTCTAGAGGAAATTCCAGTTTCTCACTGGTTTTCTAAAGAGGGGTCTAGACTTGCTGGATACCAGATGTTGTCCAGGAATCCAGAGAACTGGTCTAGGGAAGCAGTGCTTTCCTGTTCTACAGACGGGGATTAATAGCATGAGTTGCTTACTTGTACCTTTTCCTAATGCTACAATATAAACAAATACACTGAGAATTATTTTTAAAGCAATCAAAGGGCCTTTGAGTTGTTAAAGCTCTTGAAGAAATCAAATATTATATCCAAATATGAAATTAGTATTCTAGGGGTAATTAATGCTTTAACTACCAATAATGCCTTTATATAAGTTTTATATGCAGTAAGTCTAGGGATACAAAAAATTCAGTAGAATCTGCCTTCTAATAAGCAGTGACTCCTGTCTTATAAAAATAAATATATTAAAATATATTTAATATATATTAAACATATATTAAATATATATATATATCTTGGGAGGGCCAAGATGGTAGACTAGACACATCACTTGTCGAAGGGTCCCGGCTGGACCATGGGATATTGGACTGAGGAGAGCAGGGAGCAGGTGCAGCTCAGGTGTGGGTCACAGGGAGAGACAACAGAGATAACTGGGGACCCCACAGAGAAAAACAGCAAAGCTGAGAAAGATGAGAACAGAGAGGAAAAGACAGTGGGGCAGATCAAACCCAGAGAGGCTTGGAGCCCAGCAAAAAGGTGAGGCGGTTTCTCCTCCCCCACCTATGTGCCTTGGTGAACAGTGGGACACAAAGTACACTGAAGGCTTTTCCACCCTCCACAAGCCCAGGCATGGCAGCCAATTCGGAATAGTGGGGTGAACCAGTGAGCCCCAGGAGTCTGGGTGTCCATAAGGGGCACCCCACAAGAGGCTGACTGGGAGCCCTCCCTGACCCGTTGCACCCATGAGAGCAGCTTGAATGGAGAGGCCCACAGACGGCTGCTTCTCCATGGTGGGTGCGTGCCCCAGGCTGAGCCTGCCAGAGAGCCGGGTCCCTGTGGGAGCAGCCTGCCCGCTGCTGTTTCATGGGATCTCCGTTTCATGGGATCTCATGGCAGCTCATATAGGCGGCCGGTCCTGGTGCCCCCCAGACACAAGAGCGGTGCAGAGAGGTCTCCCGCCTGGACTCAGGTGGTGAGGAAGCCCTCGTGGACATGTCCCATGGGAGAGTGCGGTGGGGTGCTGAGGTGGGGGGTGGAGCCAAGCTGATCCTGGCTAGAAGCCTCAGCAGGGCTCAGCAGGTGCTTTTCTGGTCTCTAGGGGGTGCCGCTGGGAGGAGGTTCAGCACAAGCTCTCCAAACCAGGAAAACTGGTCCCCAGAGAGGGGCC
This sequence comes from Varecia variegata, assembly GCA_028533085.1. Classification (NCBI taxonomy): domain Eukaryota; kingdom Metazoa; phylum Chordata; class Mammalia; order Primates; family Lemuridae; genus Varecia; species Varecia variegata. Next base: position 4,556,459 of record CM052445.1, read on the forward strand.
TACATGCTTGAATGCTCCATGCTGAGGTATCTGTGAGCATGCCCAGCCCTGCTGGAGAACCACCATATTAGACAGGCATGCAGCATTCAAAGAGAAATAGCCTAGTTCCCAGTTCCGTGGCAACTAATGCCGCCAGCCAGCACACCAGCTGAAAGGAAGCTGTGGCCCCTCATCCCTCATTACAATAGGGGCTTGAGTCGAGAAACTTGCGAGTGGCCACTACACTCTGGCGGGAGCATGCCCCTGGCTAAGGCCCCTGCGGATAGAGGAGCTCACTACTCTCCCTTTGGAGACTTGTCGGGGAACGGGGTGCACAACTGGGGAACCCCTGCCCACAAGCGTTTCGCAAAGATTCATTCTAGTGGGCCAGACACGCGGACTGGGGAGAAGTCAGAGAGCTGGACTCGGTGGCAAGGGAAGCATGTGGACTGCTCTGACAGCAGTGTGCTGTGGGGGTCCAGGCAGCGGCGATTTGGGAGGGTGCTCACGCCTCCCCGCAGAGAAACTGCGCTAGAGAGCAAAGGCAAAAAGAGCCCGGCCCCAGCCCTTAGCACTCAAGCATTTAGGCCTCTCTCTCAGGAATGGTCTTCCCAGTTTGGCGAGTTTGTCCTGAACCTCATCCCAGCGGCTCCTCCTAGTGACAGAGAAGCAACTGCTGAGCCCCACTGAGGCTGTGCAAAGCCGTTTAGGCTCCCACAGTCTAGCCACCATCTGCTTAGCTCCTCACCCCACCTCAGTGGGAGTAGAGATCAAGCAACCCCCTGGGAACTACAGGGTCCCTCATAAAGCTTGGGACACTTGTGTGCCCCCTCTGGAGGACCAGAGCTTACCACGAGCAAAAAAGAACAACATTTCGACAGCTGGCTCTTCCACACCAACATCATCCAATGACCGGGAACAGCTCTACAGCTCAGTGTAGCGCCTTCCAACTCAAGCAAACAAGGCGTGGCTGATTTCTACTCACAAGTACCACCTGCCCAACCCAGAGATTAAGCTTGGAAACCCAACCCAATTCACACTGCTGGGAAGAGTTGAACACAGAAGGTCAGAGGAAACCCAAAAGGTTAATCAAACCTGCTTGAACACCGGATAGAAAACCTGGGACCAGCACTCCACTTCCTGACATGGTTAGGGATCGATCTTCGGGGACCCAGAGACAAGGCCACAAACCAGGCCTACCTAGTGCCCGTAGGACTCAATTGAGAGGCCAGATGAGAAGGAATCAGTGAAAGAACTCTGGAAACATGAAAAATCAGAGCAAAAGGACACCCTCCAAAAAAACAATAACTCCTTAACAATGGGTATGAACCAAAATGAAAATATGAAATGACTGATAAAGAATTCCAAATATGGACAACAAAGAAGCTCAGTCAAATACAAGAGAAAATGGAAACCCAGCACAAATAAACCACAGGGCACAGCCACACTCTCAAATGGGCTCAAAAGGCTCCAGAGAGTCTCCTGGCAGCTCTCCTGAAAAGAAAGAAAAAGAAAAAAACAGTCTCCAGAGGGAAACAGACACTACATCACTAATCACATCCCTTATTTTACTGCATCTGTGTTTGGAAAGTCTGTTATGGGAACATAGAAGACAGATAAATTAACCTTGCCTGCAAAACTGGAGTAGGAGTCAAAGAGGCAGCAAATTTAGCCTGATTTGTACCAAGAACTCATTGATTCTTACAGGAGTAGGTTTTACCAGACAGACAAGGGAAGTGACAAAGCCATTCCAGAAAGAGAGAATGTAAACAAAAACCATGAGGAGTGAAAGTCCAAGGTCACTGTACGTAGCCCGACGTGACCAGAGCACAGGGGCTGGTAGGAGGATTTGTGCTCTATGCCAAGGACGTTCTCTGTAATGACAACACACCTGTTACACTAAGAATTTAAGCGCACATATATGAACATACACAATTCAAGGAAAGAGAGAAAAACTTGCCATTAATTCTAAGTAGATTTGGAAAATTGTATCAAAAGAATAGCATTACCTGCATTTTTTTGTCTGTAAAGTTCTATTTTATTACAAAATTTGGTCTACAAATTTGTGCCTCAACTTTCTGGCAATAAACCCCAAAATGCTACACAAACCATCACAGAATTCACTTCATCCATCAAGGAAAGAAAAAAGAAAGGAAGCCTACCTCCCCAGGAGAGGTTTTCTAACCCTCAGATGCACGAGACATCTGACCGCATCTTCACGGAAGGACAACACTGAGGATGGAGAGGTGGTTCTCAGCAACAGCCCTACCCTGGCAGGGAGGCTTGCGAAGGCCAGTCTGGGACAGACAATTTGAAATCCTCAGCCTGTCACTTTCTAGCCAGGTGTCCTTGGATAAGTTACTCATTTCCTTATCTATAAAATGAAGATACAGCACCCACCTCACAGGGTTTTTGGGAATTTTAAATAAGATTTATATAATGAAATCATAATCCTTAATTGCAACATGTTCAAAAGAGGTTATAAAGAGGTTATTCCATATGGGGATTTCTATGTGAGACACACAAACAATGCCAAGCACATCTCAGTAAAGGCAAGAGGAGTTTAGGGCTGAAGGTGAAGACACCGGTTCCCTGGAATATTCCAGAGACAAAATCTGAACACGTGAGGGATACGTGTCCTTTCCCTTAGCCCCCACATGTTTTGTAGGGTTACCCAACATCTGAGTATCTTAACCACTGTTTTCCCTGTCATTTGTTCCAGATAAACAGTTTTTAAAAGGGTCCAAAGTGATGTTGCACTATATTTTTTAGACTACGGTTTGTACTATATTTTTTGCAGATAACTTCTAGGTGGTAAGATTGCACTGTGTCTCAAAAAGCCAGTCAAAACGGAGTGACACTTGTATCTAATAATATTTTCAAATACTGCATAGCTCTTCAGATGTCATAACCACGCTCAGGGAGAAGTGTTTTTGCAGCAGCTCTCCATGTGTTAGCGCAGGGAGGAGAGTGAGACGTGAGCACAGGAGGTATGGAATGCGCAGTGTGAGCAGATGGGATGCTGTGCAGGAAGACACTGTAACGGTAACAAGGTGACCCCAAGGGTCATAAGAAACATAACAGAAACAACACAAGGCACATTACAGGACATCGCGGTTTGCCCCTCGCCCCGGTGGGCTTTGGGTGCCACCACACATCCGGTCCTAACCATCTAAGGTGGAAAACTCCTCTGCCTGCCAGCAGGAAGGACACAGCATCCCCATTGGTCAAGAAAAAGAGGAAGAGACAATGTCAAGAAGGAGGAGAGGCCGGAGAGGAGAAAAAGGAATGACACAGAAACCCAGGGGCCGTGACCTGCTCGGATGCGTCCTGCTCTCAACCCTCAAGAGCGCACTTTCAATACACTCTCTCTGCCCGCAACGCAGTCTTTGTCTCTTGCTCTCCCTTTTCCATCTCGAGAAGACAAGAGCCAAGGGATGCAGGGTACAGCGGCAATATATGGTTCTTCTCCTAACACTCCTGTCACCATTACCAGAGTTCACAAAGAGGTTCTCACCTGCCCAAGCTCTTCATTAAGGTTTGATGTCCTGGCCATTGCAGGAGTGTCATTTCCTAGGTAATACATATCTGTGTCCTGAGAGACAGAGAGAGACATTTCAGGAAATATACGCCATTAATCATTCAGATTAACACAGAAAAGCAGCTAAGAATGGAGAACTTAAAGCCCTTCTGTTTTCATAGAAATGCTAATTTTAAATTTTGGGGTGAAAATACAGTGTCTATTGCAATAGAGAAATGATGTGGTACAAGGGGAAAACACGGTATTAATATACAGAAGATTTGGTTTCAAGATGATCGTTTCATGACCTAGTCTAACTTTATAACTCCGAGCTCAGTTAATATCTCGTTTACAGCACTGCAGCGAAGACCAAACACAAATGCACACAAAGCACCTGGGCTGCTCGCCCCCCGCCCCGGCTGCTGAAGCCCGGTGCTCACAGGCCATGGCAGGCCCTTAAAAAATCTCACCTCTACCTGCTTAAAATCAAATCCCAGTTTGCTGCCATGATGAATTTTGATATAGCGTGAACAGGATAGTAAACACACGCAAGAGGCCCTTTCTTCAGCACTGATTAGGCTCCAACAGCATCAGCAGCAATTGCAGCCCGATGACAAGCACCTGCTCAGCCTTCCGCCTCCATCACCTCAGTCTCCACAGCAGCCCTCGCAGAGGTGGGTGTCCTCCCACCTCTCAGGGACACCCTCATTGGAGATCCCTCACCAGTTCTTTGTGTGGCCAGTTTAAACCCCGGGACCTAATGGTCAATGGGAACTTCTTTTCTGGGAGGTCAATTAAATGCGGAAGGCTCTGAGCTAGTGTTAGAAAACAGAGGTTAAACTCTGCCCTAATACTCACCCAGTTTATGAAAAGGGCTTGAGTGTACTTCACCACTTCGAGAGTCACCAACAGGCTGATGGGAATAAGATTGTTGTATAAGATGATGAATGTCAACAGGTTGTATCCGAAATTATCTGAGGTCGTGTCTGTGGGAGAGAACCAGAGTATTTATACAGCTTTAGTTACAGACCCCATTCAGTTTCTTTTAGCCTTTTTTATTTTGGAATTTTTCTAAAAGATGTTCCCCAAAAAAGCCTATTGCCTTATTTAGTGATTCAAGTTAGAGTAGTTATTGAGCATCTGCTACGTGTCAGGAATTGTGAGCACAAAGGCTGGTTTCTCAGGGGGGCTGTTGGGGAGGGAGGTGAGCAGACACGAGCATGCCCCCCAATGTGACCATGCAGCAGGACGTCACAGGACACTGCAGGAACCAACACAGGAGGCTTCCTCGTGGGAAGGCATGGTCACTGAAGGCCACCCAGAAGAAGAAATGCTTGAGTCATGTGCTGAAGAGCCGAGGAGAGACAGCTGACTAAAAAGAAGGCAGAAAGGAGGACAGGCATTTGAAATCATTGCAAGGAATATCGACAACCTCACTAAGGCAGGAGTATATTTGGGACACTCCAAAGAGTTGGTAAGATGGAAAAAGTGTGAACAAGAGAAGCAGACCAAGAGAGAGAGGCAGGCAAGAAGGCTTGAGCCTCACTAAAGAGAAGAGAAGGAATGTCTTCGTGGACCAAGGTCCCCAGGGGAGGAACAAGACCCTCGGGAACAGGATCCAAAGCAGAGGCGGGGGCAGCTCCAACAGGAAGAGGGACCAGGAGCGGGTAAGGAGGTACCAGGTCTAGGGGTCTTAAAAGGAGAAGTTCTTCCCTTGATGGCCATGATATTCCACTTGAGGGACAAAGTAGTGAGATCTTCCTAACTTAGCAAGAGGGTCAGGGAGAGGGCTGCAGCCAGCTGAGGGTTAACTAGGATTACAGACACCTGCAGGGGAACTGGGATTAGCATAAAGACAGCAGCAGGCCAGGACTGGAGATGAGGGATCCATAACGGCTCCAAACCATAGCGAGTTTTTCCCCAGGAAATTCAGTGCAATGGAGGCAGTCTGACTTAGATCTGGAACTCTGGAGGGAGGTTGTGACAGAACGACAGGCTCTGGGAAGGACAGGGGTGAGCAGGCGCACGCTGGTCAGTGCCGCCACCTTCCGCCTCCTCGTCCCCACCGAGCCTTCCGACTTTCCTGCAGATCACTTTTGTTCTGACCCACTACTTGTGATCTTGTTCTCCTACAGAATTAAGGAGTTGCTAAGTAGGATCTCTAAGTCCTGAGGGTTACAGATGTCTCTAAGGTACAACATTTGCTTAGAAACCAATATCTATCTGCCAAATTAAGAAATACTAAAGTAAGTTCTCAAAGATGAAAGAAGTGACACCAGATGGCAATTAAAATCCAAATAAAGGAAAAAAAGGCACTAGTAAAGATCATTTGAAAGGTATTTATAAAAGACGGTATAATTACATCTTTTTTATCCTTTCTTCTTCATTTAAAAAAAGCAATTGCAAAAACTTCATTATAAAATCACACTGTTGGCCTTACAGAGAGACGTGATATACATGATGGTACGAAGGAGCGAGGAGAATGAAGATGCATGAAGCAAAGAAATTATACCAGCTGGAAATTCAAACCCAGAAATAAAGTACAGAAAACAGTAAATAAGTAGGCTCATAGTTTTTTTTTTCCTTTACATTCCTTAAGAGACTTAAGGTTGGTAGACAACATAGATAAATGTAATCCATGTATTAATAACAATAATAACACAAAGCAGGAGAGGAAACAATGGAGTGATGTTTCTGTATTTGACTGGAACTAAGTGAGTATTAATTGGAAGCAGAGTTAGATAAATTATGATACACATTGTAATCCAACCAGTAGGAAAATACTTAAAAAATAGTCAAGAGATAATCACTGGAGTATACAACAATACCCAAATGTGCCCTTCTCCACTTGCTCATGTGAGCCTAACCTCTCAATTGTCCTTGAAGGACTGGCATCGTGTGCAGTAGCCCAAGGGAACAGAAGGGTTCCATTCTGCGCCAACCAGCAGCCCACCAGCACTTACTCATCTTCTTGATGTACCAGTTCTTTCCACCTTGAGACCCGTTCCAGTACAGGGCTCCCACCGAGCTCACCAAGGCCATGACCAAGAGGATGCCAAACAACACCAGGATCTGCACGTTGGTCACCTTCTCAACATTCGATCTCTTGAGAGGTGCTTTGGTTGAATTCTGTGCAACAGCATGGAAAGCTAGTAAGGGTCACAGAACAGACTTGGGGCCAAGGGTGGGGAGAAAAGAAGGTAAGACAACCATATTGAACAAGGGACAAGTAAAAAGACTTTTTTTTTTTTTTTGCTGAACAATCAATGAAATTTAAAAGTGTACCGTGCTCCTGAATCAACAGCTAGTTTTAAGAAAAAAGAAGGCACATTCTACCAGTTTAAAGAACACATTCCAACTCTATATGATTTATTCTGTACTTGTGGTATTTACATATTTAGCATGAAATTAACCACTTTCTTTATCTTAGGACATAATAGGTTCTAAATAAGGTAAGTCCAGTTTCAAACAAATCAGGATGCTGTTAATTCAAAAGAAACTTAGAGATTCTATACTATAAAAACCTAGAAAGAACATTCAATAGCACAGCTCTACAATAAATATACTGAGCTATTTTAAAAGTACATATTTTCCCTCCAGCAGCTCAAAATTTGAGGAAAAAAAGACATACACAAACACATACACATCAATAATGCAAAATAGAACATTAATAGGTGTCAAAATAAATGGACAAAAAGTTCACTTGGAGGACAGTGAACAAGAAATGAGCAGGCAAAGTCAGGAAGGGTCTTGGGGACAGGAGAAACCCGACCAGTGTCCTGAATCACAAGCAGGGTGTAGACAGGAAGGAAAAGCAGGAGAAAGCCTCACCACCTGCCTGGCATCTGCTTTCTCACTGCCGCTGGGGGAACCAGCCCAGCCAGAGCCCAGGCCATGTTAGGAGGCGAGTTCAGAAAGATTCATTACAGCCAGATTCAGGAATCACCGCATTTCAGGTGGAAAATTTGGGACTAGATTTTCCAGCAGTGGAAAGGTCAATAGAACTGTTTGAATAAGACAGTTACCCACCTGAAGTCATTTTATAAGAAAAAATTTTGAAGGCAGTTGTGGTGGGCAAGATAATGGCCCCTCAGTGATGCCCACATGCTAATCCCTGGCCCCTGTATGTCATTTTATATAGCAAAAGGGACTCTGCAGATGGGATTAAATTACAGACTTTGAGGAGGAGAGATTATCCTGGATCACCCAAGTGGACCCAATCTAATCACAAGGGTGCTCAAAAAGGAGAACTTTTCCTGACTGTGGTCAGGGGAGAGGTGACTACAGGGAAAGGATCAGAGAGGTACAATGCCACTGGCTGTGAAGATGCAGGAAGCGAGCCAGGAGTGCAGGCTGGTAAAGGTAAGGGTCAGATTCTCCTCTAGAGCTGCAGTCCCCAACCGGGTACCTGTCCATGGTCTGTTAGGAACCGGGCTGCACAGCAGGGGGTGAGCAGTGGGCAAGCAAGCAAAGCTTCATCTGTATTCACAGCTGCTTCCCATGGCTGGCATCACTATGTAAGCTCCGCCTCTTGTCAGATCAGTGGTGCCATTAGATTCTCATAGGAGCGCGAACCCTACTGTAAACTGCGCATGCAAGAGATCGAGGTTGCACGCTCCTTATGAGAATCTAATGCCTAATGATCTGAGGTGGAGCTGAGGCAGTGATGCTAGCGCTGGGGAGTGGCTGCAGATACAGATTACCATTAGCGGAGAGGTTAACAATGTAATAATAGAAATAAAGTGCACAATAAGTGTAATGCACTTGAATCATCCTGAAACCACCATCTCTGGCTACCCCCAACCCCCTGGGAAAAATTATCTTCCATGAAACCAGTCTCTGGTGCCAAAAAGGTTGGGGACGCTGCTCTAGAGCATGCAGAAAAGAACAGCCAACATCTTGAGTGTTAGCCCAGTGAGACCCACATCGGACCCACATCAGACTTACAGACCTGCAACAGAGTAACTGTGTTGCTTTAAGCCACTAAGACTCGAAACTGTGTTACAGCAGCCACAGGAAATGAACACAGTAATACAGCAGGTGGCTGAAGAAGACAATGAGGAGAGGAAAGCCGGGTGGGAATTAATTACCATCCATTGCTGAAGGTGAAATAATTCCTGGATTAAATTAGAAGCCAGGAACTTCTAATTCAAGGAGAGACGGACAAAGGAGCGCCAGCCTGCCGGTCTCTTTCCCTGAATCACAGGCCCTGGCTTTGCAAATGCAACATGGATTTGCCAAGTTCGGGTGATCTGCAAGTTTGTGAGGCACTAACTGACCATAAAAATGGTGCCTTGTCCCAAACTTAAGTCAGCACCCTCCATCACTATTCTCAATGGATCGATCGTTAAAAGAACTAAGATGAAAATGTCTTCAAAAACAAGAATACAAATAGTCACTATGAGAAAATGAAACGGAGATGGAAGCAGGAGGCAATTCACTCCTGAGCTCCACAGAGAAGCTCGCACCACAGTGTCCCTGAAATTGTTATCTGGATTCTGTCACCAAACCCGGAAATGCCATCATGGCCATGGTCTTCTTTGGGGGTGGGGAGGCTGGGGAATTGTTGTACTGGTGATTTTGAAAAGTGAAGTCCTTTAGACATCTGAACAATACAGCAGCATTTTTTTCTTTATTTCTGTTAATATTTTTCCCCTTTCACTTTAGTTCTTTAAATTATTTGTCTTCTACAGACTTTAAGAAAAATTCCTCTAGCCTCTAAATGTAAATCCATTAGTGAAGGCCAACTTATCATCAACCAAATGCCATATCACAGTCAACTGGGGGGACATGGCCACATCTGGCCTCATAGCGAGAACCAGCAGGCCAGTTCCACGACTGTTTATCCTGACGTTTAAAAACTAAAGATGATCTTATCATTTTTTAATAAACATTCCCTGAATGCACAGGCAGGAAAAAAAATTATAGTAAACTTCATTTCTATGACCCCATTAGTTATTGACGTCTGATCTTTTCCAGTGGTTAAATTCTGGCCAGTTAAAAGGATTAAGAAAATGTATCTTTCATCCAACACAAGAATAATGACCCCAAAACTTCAGGCTTCAACGTGTGTACTTTGCGGAAAGCCAGACTCTGCCTGCTCACTCCCGTCCTCCAAACATGTCCACTTGCAATGGTGAATTTTTAATGCTCAATTCCTACTGGCATTACAAGTTGTCCTATAAAATTCTGAAAGAACAATGCTACTTTGGTGTAACAGAGTTATAAATAAAAACAGGTCAAAATGTCAGATTTTGAAGAAGCTGAAATCAGACCTAAATCCTACACATTTTATTCCCTCCTGAGAAAGGAAGCCTCAAAATAGTGGTGAGAACATTGACTCTGGAGTTGGACTGCCTGGGTGTGAATCCCTATCTCTTACCACTTTGTAAGCTTAGGTTACTCAGATACTGTGTGCCTCAGTTTCCTCATCTACAAAATGAGCACAATATTACCCAGCCATCTTGAGGAATAAATGAGTTAATATATGTGAATTGCCTGGAATGATGTGGGATTTGTTATAATTAATGTTTGCTATAATTAATGTGATAATCTCTCTCTTTCCCATTAACCAACCAGCATAGTAGATATTTCTATACATAACTCCACTAAGCATGAAATGAGCAAACCTTGAATGGTCGAGGCATCAAACTGAGAGTTTAAGGGAAAAAAAGGCAGAAGAAGAACCCTAAAGCGATTGAGTTTCCTCTCTGTGGTCAAGTAGCATAAGTACGGATAAAAAAGGTTATTTCACAAACAGGATGGCTTCCGGCTATGTGTGCTATATTATGTTCCTTTTGAAAGCTCATTATTTTTACTTGCTGTTTCTAAAGGCACAGTGGGTCTAGCACAGAAGTTTCTGGGGTGTCCCATCATTCTGTACTCGAGCCGTCAACATGCAATAAGCCTCGCAAAGAGGTTTACCACATCTAGGCGTAAGGAAAAGTGCCTCTCGCACTCAGTCCCGGGATGCAAACGTAGTGCATGCCTTGCTCACTAAAGAGATGAGGGAAGTGTTTTAAAGTATGACTTAATTAACTCTCATACCTTAGCTACAAAGCTGTATTATCAATGTAGGCTCTAGGAAAACAATATTACATCCTGAAAAACACCCAGTGTATAAGAAATCTTGAAGAGTGCTTAAATTAGTGATGTGCACAATCTCTGGGCTCTGCCCATATCTGAGCTAGCCACTCATGATCTCTTTGTCACCTCTTGGTAAAAAAACACAAGTAGTGGTGCTCCAAAAGTGTTTGGCAGGGTTTCTGGCACCAGACTGCAGCACACAGAGGGTACTCACTGGGTGGCAGAGCACCAAACTATTCATTAAGATTAGTCTTCCGCACGCAGGCTGCTCAGAAACAACACACTTGAAGCATTCTAATCAGCCCCTGTGCACGGAGGAGGACCTAGCAGGGGGATAGATCAAGCCTATCTCAGATATGCTGAATAATCTCCATCCACCCAAGGGCTGCCTCTCAGAATTCACCAACTCTTCACTTGTCTAACTGCCATGCAGCCCTCCTCCCACCCTGCCCCAACACGTGGCTCTGCAACCTTGCCCCTGCGCCTGGCCCTGCCCTCCCCTCCTCCACCAGCTCTCCTCCCGCCCCTCGCCTCACCTGGTCAAGGGCATGCCTTCCCCCCATGAAGCAGAGGGTGCTCTAACAGAGACTTGCATCCCTTGGCATCTGCAGGTGTTATTACCAGATGTATATTCGAGACCTGGAAATACTTCTGAACCTTTATTCCTTGAATGTCATGTTTAAATAATTTGCTCATGAAATTCATGCCATGTGGCTACGCTACTTTCTGCCTCTCACCCACCCAGCAAGGCTACCGGCCTCTCGGTTGCTCCTGCTCACTCACTGAAGACTTGACAACTGGCTCGAGGCCTTCACCCCGCTCTGATCCTGTCTTCAGAATCACAGCGCCAACGCATCAACTGCCTTAGTCTCTCAGTCTCTTACTTCTCAACATCAGGTGGCCTCCTACCTGATTAGCTTCCTACCGCCATAGTTCACTCCCAGGTCTCCCCATGCTGGAAACCCTCCACCCCAGAAATGCAAAACAAGCACCCTGCACACTGCTCGGCCTGTCACCCAACAACTCCAGCCATCCTCTGCAACTCCAGCAAGTCTCCCAGTCCTTCTGATCCCATCTCCCTCCCCTGTCTTCACTGCATTCACGAGCTGGTGTGGCCACTGGGGTCTATCACTTCACCTCTTGGACTGTTTAACTCTCTCATCCCATTATCATGTGACCTCAAAGAGTGGATCAGCACAACAGACTCCCCTCTCCAACTCATTATCTAACACGTGCTTCTCTGAGGATCATTCTTGGTGTCCAGTCAACTGGCACCCCAAACCTGGGTTCGATGACCCTTCTGTATATTACCCGTAACACTTTAAAATAACACATATTCCAGTAGCTATCTCTCTACTTTGGATTCTAGCCTACCTGACTCCCAGAGGGTAAGATGGACCTTTCACTTTCGTATCCACACAGCCTAGGACTAGACTTCGTACACAGTAGTCACTGAACATTTTTTAATTAAGAAGTACAGCCAAATGTGTGTTTTAGAAGTTTTACAAAATGGCAGACAACTGAAAAGCAAATTCTCTTATTAATAGCTACCATTAACAAAATAAGATGCCAAGTGATACCAAAGAAAACGTAAGAAATGACATTTTGAGACATTGATTTATGTATAATTTCAAAAGCTGCCTGGCAAAATATGTCATCATATAAATGTGACCTGTAAATTCACAAACAATAATTTAAAAAAAAAACATTAACAGGGAAAAAGAGTAAAGTCATTTTGACTTCATATTTTTTCTTTGGTATTTGAATAATAAACATTATCCCAAAAAATAACTGATTTTAAACTGTCTAGAATTTAGTTAAGATAATTTGCTATAAAATCCTAATTAATGGGGTGAAGAGGAGTAGTAGAGAAATAAAAAATTTAGAACTAATGTCCCCCTAAGTCCAGACAACAAAATAAGTTAGAACGGATTGCCCCCCTAAGTCTAGAAAACAAAGACCATTTATAGTTCAGGCAAAAGGTAACAAATACCCTATAAGATAACAGAAATCCAGAAGAAACTACCTAAGCAACTAAAATAAAGGCACTTCCTTTCCAAATTTATGTTCATAGACAAAGTGGAGCTTCCTAAATGCACCATCTGCATGTTCCACCCCTTTAGTCTATAAAAACAAAAAGGAATAGAATTTTTTCAGAATAGAAATGTTTTACCTGCATGAGTTTGGTGTCGTGTCCAGTATAAACAACTATGCCAAAGACCCACTGAGTATTTCTAAGCTGCGTACCTCTTAATAAGATCTGGTCAGGCCCAAGGGCAACAGGGCTAAAAATAAGAAACAACATTTATATTTAATGACAGTCTGACAAATGAGCATGAGCGGGCCCCTTACACATAAACCCACAATAAATCAAATGTTTCCTTTAGTAGAATTTGAACTATTCCACCGAGAAATGAGAGCAACAAAGGTTACCATTGGCTTAATCTACCAAAAGAGGCCAACAAAAATGGTTTATTTTATTCATTCATCACTATAAAAAAAGTTTCCTCCCCCAATAAAATGTTAGAGGGAATTATGTCTCTCATAATCCTGTTATGAAACTCAACACCCAGAAAGGGAGTTGCTAAAATAACAACCAGAAGCTTATTCACTTGGGAAACTCAGTTTATTTTATAGACGATTATAAGAAAGAAAAAAAAAAGAAGCAGTTAACCTATCACATCAAATTTGTCAAGGATGGCTTAATGATTAAACAGAGACCTGCATGATAATTTAGAAATTCAAAATGGGGAGCCTCTAGAATAGCTATGCCTGCCACAGGAAGCCAAGTAGTCACACTTAGTCGTCATATTTATTTGGGGTTGTTCCCATGGTCAGGTCCTTCCAAGCCGTGGGTCTGTTCAGAACATAAAGGACAGCCCGACAGGCTGTGGGGGGCACTGGTAAGAGGCATGCAGACAAAAGGCGGCCAGGAGATGGACACTGCACCCCAACATCATAACCACGGACAACTCAAACAACACAGCAAACGCCCAGAGGACAAAGACAATGGAATACAGACAACAGGGCACTGAATATTCTAGAGGAAGAGTCATCATTCATGTCATTTGACTTTCTAAAAAACAAATGTTGCTTAGAAGAATGCTAGGAAAAAAATCATACTATTCTCTAACAAGTAAACTAGCTTCTTCTATACACCTCAGACACCTCTCTTCTGCTTTCTGCACAATTTTATGCAGCTAAAACCATTTATTTCTCTTGCCTGGCAGGGAATCGGAATAGGAAGAATAAGTCAGATGTTTTGAACCTTCTCTGAGGCCCTTGGGATCTTTGCTTGTCAAAAATCAGTTCTTTCCTTACATTTAAGGGAAATTTTAAGTTGATTGAAATGGTGTGAAATCTCACTGTTTTTAAATGTTATGAAACTAGAAAACATTTTCCAAAGCTCTAGTAATTCTTAGCCACATTAAAAAAAAAAAAACACTAAGAAAAGGAAAATAATACCTTTTCCCATCTAAGTTCAAGTTTCCAGTGAAGTCATAGAGGTGGCGGTTGGGCCCCTCGCATTCTATAGTTCCAGATAACTTCATCAACACCTCTCGAGTTTGCATTTCAGCGGTGTGACTCAAAGCCTAGAACATGAAGCCAAAAGAAGAAATCGAACACAATCTTCTGTGTTTAGGAACAATTCAGCGTTCCCATCATAATCAAAAAGAAATAATGAGTCATCTACGGTGCAATAACTTTGCAGGGCTCACAAATCAAATTATCAGTCCCACGAAGTCGACTTTACCAACAGCTTTTGCCACAAGAACCTAATGCAAAAGTGGCAAAAGAATTTAATGAAGTAGACAGTCAAGACTCCACTACTGTGCTCATGTGTAAGTAATAATTAACATACTAAAACACCTTACTGAAAGCATAATCTATTAGCTATACTCTGAAGCTGGTCATAAAAATAGAATGAAGAATCCCTTTAATATTTTAACACTATCTAGCACTCCACTAACTCCTTTAAACAGAAAGAAAAGTGTCTAAACGAAATATCTATAATAGAAAAGAAAGATATGTGGACAGAATTACTGAATTCAACTTTATGTAGCAAAAATTTTTTAAGTGTCAAAATGCTTAAAATTTTTATAAAGACTATTGTTCATTCTGGAATTAAAATATATGGTAAGAATAGCTTCTTTATTTAAGGCACGAAAATTCTGCATCCAGTATACCACTCTCAAGAATTAGAACTTCCATGACAACAATGATGTAAACTGAGGCACACGGAGCCTGTCTGCTGTGTTCGTCTGCACTACAGTTGGGGTCCTTCCCACCCAGTCAGCCTCACTGGGATGTCCCCTCTCTTCAGAATCACAGGCAGAGAGCGCAGGAAGATGCAAACGAAGGTGTGACACCCTTCATCACTGAGAGCTTGATGAAGGCCAATTTTCCCAGCTCTCTTCATACGTGTTCCCCTCATCACAAAAGGCAAATTCTCCCCGTTCAGGTTAAGGCATGACCTTCTGTGGCTGAACATTTTTTTTCTTTCTCTAGGAAAAGACAGGCGGGGCCATATGTGCCATTGGGGCTTCCATAACAACACATGTCATAAAAGGTGACTTTACCTGCCGTATTTTAAGGTTCGTCTCCCCATCTAGATTAGCTGTTTCAACATAGCACATTGCCTGAGGTTCACTAAGGAGAAAGAGAGAGAGAAAAAAAGCCAAGTTTAGTAAGGTCCTCTCCACAAACGCACAGCTCATTAAATCTCTCTTATCATGGGCCCTTCAAAATAAATTGTTACAAACAACCTCTTTAGCAGGAGTAACTGATGAGAAAGGAAGATGCAGGCTGGTCTCCGGGCTCAACACCGACAGAGGCATCTGCCCAGCTGACCCACCCTTATGCCCCCCAAGGACTGCCGGCCTCAGGCAGCCAGAAACGACTTCCGACTTCCAAGGAGTGAGAAGAGAGGCAAGCTACCTGAAACACGTGCTGTCCCTCTCTGCCAAGACCCGCCACGGGGTTCGGTGGTCCTTAAAGTCCGGGGCTGGGCCTTCCCCTGACCGAAAAGGCCACCCTCGGCACGGCCAGCACAAACATGCATCTTTTGAAGAAAATCACAGCCAGAGGAGTTGAAGGATCAAGCCATGGGCTTGGCAAGCCTTTGCTTCCCTGCGTTTTTTACTATCTCAAAAGGCAACTTTCAATCAAAACACCTAATATTAAGGATGGAAACTCAAAGAGTGAAAATAAGCATAGCAGATCCTATACTTCTATTTCTAATCTTTGGGTTTAGGTTGGTGAACGTATTAACAGTCAAGAGAATGACTCTGCAACCCACTGGCTGAATGAAAATCCCCTCGAGCTACGTTTATGGGCTAGGTGGCCTTGGCAGGTTGTT
>CM052445.1:4572902-4591190 GCA_028533085.1 Varecia variegata
GTATGTACAGCACCTGGATGAAACAAGTGCACGTAGGTATCAGTCCCTATCAGTGTGAGTGTAACTGAATGGACACCATGAGTGTGACAATCAAGGACATTAGAATTCTCTGATGACACAAAAAGAAAGAGCAGTCCTACCTAGTGCAGTACTAATTGCAAAACTCAAAATGGGCACGTCTGTTTTCTGTTTCCTATTGAACTCTATGCTATTCCCTTAGAAATCAAGGAGTTCAAATGATATAATACTTGTGACAAACTACTGGATCTTACAAGCGAGTAGGTGCCCATGTTAATTTTCTGTCGGGAAAGAGGAGAGTTTACTGCGAGGTGTCCTATGTGTGCTCCAAATTGCTTATCAAAGTGCGCGGGGAAAATGCTCAGAGCTGTTTTAACAACCACCAGTACAAAAGCAAGAGATGCTTATGGAAATGGAAAGTGTTTTTTAAAAGTAAAAATATTTTACAGGAATAGTTTAATTATATTAAAAAAATAAGAAGAAGCAATTGGGGGGAAAACCCACTAGGAAGGAAAATTAGTCATGTTTTCAAATGAAGAAAAGCAGTGGGTTTTTTTAATTCAAAGTGGGAGGACAAGGGAAATTATGGCTTTCTCCCATCTTTACTTTCTAAATAAAGGAACATTCATATCTCAGCAACCAAGCACTAAGAAATTGCATGTACACGAGAAACTACTTACTTGGGATTTTGTTTGAAAATGGTCTTCTACTTGATGTTCTTACGTGTGACTGTCCCTTGTGTGTGTGATACTGTCTAAGAGAATCGGTACAGTGGGGAAGTAACCACTCCAGATCCCTGAATCCACTCTAGCCTCAGAAGTTTCCTCATGACTCTGAGTTTTGAAGAAGCAGCAAAAAGATCCTCGTAAAGTCAATGGAAGCTGTTGAGATCCGCCCGAGTGCTGCCTCTCAGCGTTCACCTGCAACCCAGGGGATGGCTGACTTGAGCCTCAGCATCTCATATTAGATGATGCTTTGTGTAAGGACAGCCAGCTCCCCTTGCCTGGCATCTCTGGTGCCTGCCCTCGACCATATTCCCATCCTTACACCGAACTGCTCACAGCTCTGCAGCTGTGCCTCTGAAACTGGTCACCTCCCATTCACTTTTGGATAGAGCTCAACAGCATCTCTGGAGGGAAGCCTCCCCTGACCTGAGCCAGGGGTCTAGACTGCTGGCCCTCTCAGGTACCCCCAGTGCACAGACGTGCACCCCCCACGGGGCTCAGCAGCGGCTGTGTTACACGGTTAGCTGCCTGTCTTTCCAGGACCCTAGTGGTTCCTGAGTACGCTCCCAAGACCAGTGGCTTCAGCCTCACCTGGGAACTTGTTAAAAATGCATATTCTAGGGTCCCCACCCGAGATGCAGAGAATCAGAAAGTCTGGGGGTGGGGCCCAGCCATCCGGGTTTTACGAGCCCTCCAGGTGACGGAGATGCCAGCGGAAGTTGGAGACCCACTGCACGACAAGACTCCTCAAGGGCAGGGGCCTTGCTTCACTCTTCCCATGCCTAGCACAGTGTCCAGTACATGCCAAGAGCTCCATTTCAGTAAATACACTAAATGTGTTTTAAATTGAAATAAAAATGCAAGTGACGAAGTACATAACAGGTGTTTCTTTGTTGTTGTGTTTCTCCCAAATCTGTGTGGGAAACAGTCACGAGCTCTAGGAGTCAGCAAGGCCATTAACTCCTGGACCCAGAAATCAGAGACCATCACTCCATTTCCTGCTGCTTCAGACAGAGTTGGGCACACGGAATCCGAATCAGCCTTCCCTCTGGCCAGTATGATGCCTTTCTGGGGATGGGGAGGAACCCTAGAGAAGCCCAAGAGGAATCCTAGAGAATCAGAGGGGTAAATCCCCAGTGCTTGGGAACCCTTGAATCCCTTTAGCATTGGGAGCATTTCTCCCCCTATGACGTCAAGAATTCCCAACCCCTTGGCCAAGAACCACCACACTCCCAAGTGAGAGTGAGGTCCATGAAGGTCTGCAGTTCAGGACTTCTAGATTGGTACAAAGGTTAAGGTGTTATTGCAAAGCACTATTTTAATGGTGAGTGGTTCTCCCAAAGAGAGGCAAAATAAAACAAAAACTAAATCAAATGCTGCAGTTATCGTATCACAGGCATTTTGTAGACATAAAGGCCGTAAAGAGGTATTTAAAAACATTGTTTACTAAATGTTTAGCAAGAAAAACTATTTTAAGTCATCCCTCTGAATAGTTGTTTTCTTCTGAAATCATGTTAATCAGCTTTGAATGCCGGACTAATGAGAGTCATCCTCCCAAACATCTTGTGTCCATTAGGAAGGTCCAGCTAAAACAGACTCACTTAAAAAGCTAATTTTATCAGATATAAAATACCCAGATGGCATGGCAGATTTCTTCTAAATTTTCTATTCATCACTATAAACAACCAAAAAGCCTCACACCATTTTTGAGCTCTCCGAACCTCAGACTTGCAGGGCTTTGGAGGCAAAGCCTTCCTTGCTGTTGTTAAGAGCAGCAACTGCCATATGGGTCATGTTCTAGCAGCCCGAGATGGTCTCCGATCCCTACACCACCACTCTATATGTAACGGTCCTTCTACCAAAAATGTTAAAAGTGAGAATCTCAACAGTTAAAAAGAAAAACAAACTAACTTAGGTTAAGAGAACAACAGAAGACCAGGGAAAAACCAGAAGATACTTTGAGATGTCAGAAATATCAGTCAAAAGCAACAATGTTAACAGCTTGAGCAGACACATTGGGCACATTCTCCAAGGGGCAGGGGACAGAGTAAACATGCATCAGTTCTAAGCAGACCACATGCGAAAACCCCACAAGCTAAGAGTTACGTAAAATGGAGGTGACAGGCAATATACATAACCTAAACATTTGTACCCCCATAATATGCTGAAATAAAAAAAAAATTGGAGGTGACATATGTCTTAGCACAAATTTTATATTGCAATAAATACCAGCAATTCATTACAAGTCTTCAAACCATTATTTTCTGGTATATCTGTAAAATTAATTTTTACCTCTTTCCACATAATGGTATGCCACATACCATTTCTTAACACTGAAAAAGAAAAAAATAGCATATTGGTTAATACTCGTGATAAATAAGAATCAGCTTCCTACAATCTAAAAAGCTCCTTTTAAAATCCCATTTATTAATTCTAGTATCCCATATTCTTAGACATAAAGGTATAATACCACCACTCCCAAAAGTGGAGCCCCAATCTATGTGTCTTTGTAACATATACACATTAATGTGTACACATAAATGTTTATGTATGTATGTAAGTTAAATCTATTTATGTTCAGCCCAGAAGTAAAAAAAAAAAAAAAAAAAAAAAAAGCCTACTATTAAACAATTTTAAAAAAAGAAGAGCAGATGTTGTAGAAATCAAACCAATAAAAAGTAGAAAGGAGATGTAGGAAGAGATTATAAGCTTAGGATATGAAGAATGCTTGGACTTTTTATGAACATAAAAACTGTCTACTTCCTAAAAATTACAACCTTTTCTAAAATTCTAAAATATACAAATCGTGTTCAAATTTTAAGTATCAGCATTAAAATCTTGTTCATTTGTTATTTTACTATTCCTTTAAAGTGTTTTATAGATCATTTTCCCAATCTATCTCAATACCATTAACTACTTACTCAAAATTCCTTAAATGCAGATCTTATCCTTAAGTTTTATAGTGGAAAGAGGGATTCAGTCTGGTTTCTTACCTATTGTTTTCTTTTTGTTAACCGCATTATCTGCCTTATGTCGCTTCTGTTACAGAAAGAAAAAAGAAGTTCTTAGATTCAAAGGTTCCAAATGAATAACTGAAATCGCAAACAATGAGATCTGAAATACAAAGGGAACTAACTGCCAGCAATGCTTATGCTGTAAAATTCAGCTGACAGTTTTATGATCTATCATTACTCGATAAATTGAGATGTGGTCTACTGTGGTTTCAATTGTTACATTTTGGTTCTAACAACAGGCACTTTGAAATATGAAATGTCTCACTCCTTGTTTTAGATCAGACTAAAATTATTTGGTATGATAAACCCAACAACAAACAACTGATTTCATTTGACTGATGAAGTAACTTTGCTTTGATGTGCACAGGTTACGTATCCCTTATCCTAAATGCTTGGGACCAGAAGTGTTTCAAATTTCAGATTATTTCAGATTTTGGAATATTTGTATATACATAATGAGCTATCTCAGGGGGAGGATCCGAGTCTAAACATGAAATTTATTCATTTACGTTTCATATACACCTTATATACATACATAGCCTGAAGGTAATTTCAGACAATATTTATAATAATTTTGTACACCCGTCACATGAGGTCAGGAATTTTCCACTTGTTGTGTCATGTCAGCACTCAAAAAGTTGTGAATTTTGGAGCATTTCAGAGTTTGAAGTTTTGGATTAGAATGTTCAACCTGTATTACATTTATTTATTTACCTGTTCCCAGAAAGATGTATAAGTGAGTGTGAGGGTGAGCGTGTGAGTGTGGGGGAAGGAGGGAGGAGAGAAAGAGCGGGAGAAGCAAATGCAGAGACAGAGACACAGGGGCACATAGATATATAGAGAGGGAGAGAGAATAGGAATATGGTTGTAGCCAATGAACTCAGAGATACACTGGGATCTGCGTGAGAAGGAGGAGATTCTTATAGAGCTGCCTCAAGCAGAGCAAACACAACGCTGCTGTCCTAGACAGCACTGCAGGGTGGCCCACAGGTCACCATACATAGGGCAAATGGGAAATTGTAGCTAAATGTACCTTGACTTACAAAATACTCATGACAAAATTTTACAAAAGTTTTCCTTTGTATGGAGACTTTTGGGACACCGTGTATAATGCTTCAGTAGCTACCCACATTAGCAAACTCTAACGTGGGCTATAAGGAACACCAGCGATAAAAATTAAAGGGGTCAAGGGACCAAACAGTCAAAAACAAAGTGTGAACCGCTTCAGTGTCACCGTACAGGTATTTAGGACACTCTGAGTACACGCTCCCTCCCAAAAAACACCATCATAGGTCTGGAGGGGCTCATTAAGCCATAGCTATAGCTCAGTTTCCTGTCTTAAACATGTCATCCAAGGCAAAACATGAGTTATAAGTTATTTTCCATAAATGTTTTTATTATCCGAAAGCAAAAACTTACAAAATCTTCTACGATCTCTTTGATGCCTGCGATTGTTAAAATAATGATCAATGGCACCAGCGTGGTGTATCTTCCTGTTGGAGATACGTCTGGGATTTGCTGTAAGAGAGGAAACCACAAGAGGGAAGCTGGCACATTAAAATCTTCTCCACTGAAATTGTTAAAATTGTGGCACTCACGGCTCACTCTTTTGCAGTTCTGTTCCATGTCTGTTCCACAAAAATAATTACCTCATTTTAAAAACTAGCTATGTGTTTTATATATTTTAAAAATTTTTATCCAACATTGGCTCTGTGTTTAGAACAGAAAAAGACTTAAAAGTGTAACTCTAGGGCCATTTTTCAATGCCTCTTTCAGTCACTGCAATTTTCCTTAATGCAATACCAAAGCCACTTCCCTGTGTACAAGTCATGTTTGTTCCCTCTATCACACAATGACCCCATGAGGGAAACAAACTATATTCAGGTACCATAACACTCTGCAGTTAAAGAACCTTTTAGCAAAATCTCATTTTGCAAATTTTAAGTAACTTTTTAAAAAACATTACCTGTAATAAGGCAATGAAGAGGAAGAAGGCATTAGCAGCTCTTCTAATCTGCTCATACAAGAATCGAGGTAGAAATGTCAACACACTGTACTTGGCCGTACTGTAAGTGCAAAGAAAAACACTACTATCAGTTACAGATGTACAAGCCAAAACAAAGAACAAAAGTTTCAAAAGCTTTACAAATGGCTTTAAAAACAAAATGTTTCAAAACCCAAGACAATGAAATTGCGGAGCTGACTTCTCCCACGGTGTCTCCCTGGCTACCCACCGCTACAGGTGTTTCACGCTCCAGCCACACCCAGATAAACCCCATGACTGGTGTAGGGGGTCAACGTGACTTCCACATGCCCTTTATTTGGCCACCTTTGCTCATACAGTTGCTTCCCCTGGGGACATCCTCTCCCTCCCACCCTATCCTGTCTCTCCATGACTAAACTGTCCTTCCCAGCCTACCCTCACAGCCGATCTTACGTCTTCCATTCAGTTTGGTCAAATTCGTAATGACTCTTCTTCATCCAAGGCCACGGTATGGTGTCCACCCCTACACAATATAGTGTCTGCTTTGCTTCATGTTATATCTACTGCTCTATCCCCAGAACAGATTATGGGAACAGCAAGAATGTTTCCTTCAACTCCAGTATGTTCCTAGCACACAGCACGCAGCAGATAGTCCATGAACAACAACACAGCCCGAAGGCAACAAGAACCACAGTCCTTTGGCGGCTCACAGGTTCACCCGAGTTCACGCTGTGAGAGTACCTACACAATTCCCAGCTTGCCCTCCGAAGGCATCACTCAGAGCCTATTCTTACTTGAAATATATTCTTGCAAGATTATCTGGCAGGTTTTGAATACACAACAAATCAGAAGCACCAAAACAGAGGGGGCGAAGGGCTCAGGAGACAGAATGCAGCAGAGGTAGGGACACTGCCACAGGACCTGACAGTCACAAAACCTGGAATGATAAAATAAAACCAAAGCTGCTCAAAAAGTACAGCAGCCCGAGGTCATCTGATGGAAAGAGACAGCCCCATGTCTCCTTTACTGCCACTGCCCCGCAGAAAACTGCTCCCTGGTACAACAGCCTGGTATTTCACAGTACACGGTGATCACAGTAGTCCTTAAAGACAAAATCACTTTTAGCCTTCTTCTGCCCGAGGTGCTAAAGACGCGTATGATAAATTACATGAAAACCACTTTTAAGACAGTTTGAACTTAAAGAATATGACACCTGAAGGAATATTCCTGGATCAGCTAGAAAATTTGCTTAGACAGAGCTCCTCCTCATCTATGTGGCCCCATGGGGTAATAGGATTTCACTGTAAAATTCAGCCAGACAGAATAAACTAGCTGATATTCTTAAGCTCATTAAAGAGTAGGGAAAACTATCATGCTTGTATATACGACAGCTTATGGTACAAATTTTCTCAACTACAGCTTAGAGAACAAAGTCAAATAGAACATCACGCATTCCTTTATGGAAATCCTGACCATTGAGATAAAGCATCCAACATCTACCAGCAAAGGAAGCATGAAGGCTCACACACTCTGAGATAAGACTGCAGGAAGTATCTTGCAAGATAGTGTGACCATGACATTGGAAGCTGAGATTTCATCTGTATAAAACAGACAGACACACACACCGTTGGCACATGGCCCCAGCTCTGAGTGCGCATTTCCCACTCAAGCAAATGCTGAGTGTGCTTAGGGACCCCCCCAGAGTGACAAAGCAAGACCCTGTCTCAAAAAACAACAACAATAGCGAAAAAAGTAGTAAAAATTAAGTACACAAACTCAGTATACTCTAATACTGTGATTGTGGTGTGCAATCCTATCATAACTGTAATATGAAGCCCAAAAGACAAATCTATCAAAAACACTAATCCTTGCAACAATCTGTTAAGAGATAGGCAATACAAAAATATGTAAATCAGAAAAACAAAAATCAGAGTGTGGGGGGATAAAGTTAAAGTGTAGAGGAATTTTTTTGTTTTTTCTTTGTTTCTGTTCTTTTCTGTGATCTAAGATAAGTTGTCATCTCTTTACAACAACTTGTTATAGCTATAAGATGTTTTTTGTAAGCATCATGGTAGACACAGTGGAAAAGCCTACAGTATATATTCTCACAATAAAAGGCAACAAATTAAAACATACTACCAGAGAAAATCACTTACCCACAAAGAAAGACAGCCAGAAAGAAAGAAAGAATTACAAAACAACCAGAAAACAAGCAACACAATGGCAGTAGTAAGTCTTTACTTATCAATCATAACATTAAATGTAATGAACTCAGTTCTCCAATAAAAAGAGACAAAAAAAGGTCATAATAGAATTAGAAATATCTATGCACCCAACACTGGAGCACCCCCATATAGAAAGCAACATGAATAGATCTAAAGGGAGAGAGAGACTGCAAAGCTATAGTAGTGGAGGACTTCAACCCTGCACTCTCAGTAATGCACAGAAAATCAACAAAGAAACATCAGAGTTAAACTATACACTAGACAAAACAGGCCTAGGTGGTATTTACAGAACATTTCACTCAGCTGCTACCAAATTCATATTTTTTCATAAGCACACAGTGCATTCCCAGAATAGACCATATCTTAGGCCACAAAACAAGTCTCAACAAATTCAAAAAAGTAGAATCATATCAAGTAACTTTTCTGACCACAATGGAATAAAATTAGACATTAATAACAAGAGGAACCTCAGAAACTACATAAACACATAGAAATTAAAAAACATGCTCCAACACGCCAATGAGGAAATCAAGAAGGAAATTTGTTAAATTCTTGGAATTTGACTGCTAATCAAACAACTTATAACACACCTTTGAATGTAAGTTCACAAATCAGAGCCTGCCCATAATTCCTATTAAATAGTGTGAGTGTCCTGCTGCTATCAGATGTCAAATCTGTTCTATCACTCGATGCATTATTCAATAAGTAACTCTGGACAAGAAATACTTTATCTAACACTTGCATGGAAACGTGAGCTGAGAAGAAGATAACATTTTGACCACCGAGCATGCTGCCAGGGAAATCTTCCAGTGTGGATAACCAGTTCCCAATGTAAGACATCAGATATTTACGGCTAATATCATTAAACGCGACACCATTGAAAAGCAGGTCCAAGAAAACAAAAATGTGAACTTGATACATAAAATCAAATAAAAATGAGTTGTGAGATTTATTTAACTTTGCCCTACAAGGCTTGAAGGATCATTTAAAATAGGATTTTCCAGTTTCAATGGAAAGAAACAACAAATACTTGTTATGAAAAAACCTGGTCTCAACAAGTACAGGAATCATCACAATTCAGGCCCGATTCTGCCACTGCCCCCCAAAAAAGCAAATAGGTCAAGGTATCAAACTCTAATATCATGATATATTGCATTCGATTACACCACCCTGGCCCTTCACCCAGAATGCAGTATATTCTTTCCAAACACAGGGAAATAATCCCTACCAAAAGGGAAAGTTTAAGGCTTTCCTAAGTGTTGACATGCTCTAAATCAAGTGTGGTGGACTCTGGAATCAAGTTATCCCGGATATTAATGGAAGGGCCTGAACCCACCTGCTTATGCTCCCCACGTCTCTGCCCTCAGTCAAGGAGGCAGGGTTCTCAGGGGAGGACACACCTCGTCAGAAAGGATGCTTCCCGGGCAGAGTTCAGAAACTGTAACATCGAACAAGGTCTGAATGCAGAGCCAGACTGAAGCAGAGCACCTGGGAGAACGGCAGGGCGCGAGACGACTGGTACGTAGCGATCAATAGTGCGGAAAGCACAGTGCTCAGCTTAGGTGTGGGTGAAAAGCAGAGCCTGTCAGGCCTTCCTGCTTTAAAGAGTCAAAGGGGTTCACAGATATCAAAAACTGGAGATGAGCTGTATTATTTTATTTTTCTGAATTTCTTGCATGATGGCCAAACTATTCAAATGTTGAATTCTAATAGAATTTTTCTTAGTTTATCATTCTTGTACAGGAACATGCACAATACCAAAGTGTACAGCTCAAATTTTCATAAAGTGAACACAGCTATGGAGTTGTCAGACTGAAATTTAACAACAGAGACATGAGGAAAACAAGCCTGTTTACGTGTGGGATTCTAACAGCAACCACGGCACAATCTAAGGGCTAACTAGCTTCAGACTCAGCTGTGAAAAAGACACATATTATTGGTGTCAGACTCACAGCTGTAAAAAGGACACGAATTTATCACTTCTGCCTACGGGGGCACCACCACCATAGTAGAAAGGGATGTAAAATTACACAGCCACGTTAAAAAACAACAACTAGGAATGGAATCATTGGCCAAGGAGATGGGGTTTTTCCTAAAATAGACTCCTTTCTGCCTTTGCCAGGCAAGTTCAGCACGTGTCCCAGAGCACGAGCCGCGGCAAGTTCGGAACCCACGGAGGGGCTGCTGCCGCCTGAGGGCCCTGGCCTGGGAGGCAGGACGCACAGTCACCTTCACAACTGGTTTCTCGGAAGAAACGTCAACCCATTGTAAGAGAATAATTCAGTTCTAATAAGAGTGGCATGATATTAACCAGAGAAACGTGTATATATGGGGGGCAGAGACTAATGAATCGTGGAGTCTGGCAAAGCCCCAGACCGCAGGGTGAGTCGGCAAGCTGGCCCACGGTGTGGCTCTTGTCTAAAGGCCAGCAGGCTCCAAAGTCAGGAAGAACCCGCGTTTCAGTTCCAGTCTGGAGGCAGGAAAAAAGCCCACGTCCCAGTTCGAAGGCCATCGGGCAGGAGGAGTTCTCTCTCGCTTGGTGGGGGCAGGGATCAGCCTTTTTCTGTTCAGGCTTCGTCTCCTCGCCACGGCCCGCATCCAGGAGGGCAACTGCTTCACTCACCTGCTGCGTCAGGTGCCAACCAGGGACGCCCTCGCAGACACACTCAGACTAATGTCTGAGTCAGACACCCCGACTCCCCACGGCCCTGTCAAGTTGACACATAGAATTAACCATCACAGTCACATTTCAGGCAGGGCACAGGCGGGCACAGTCCCCATGTGTCGGGGGTACGGGAGCCCACGGAGAGGCAGAGGGCAGCTTAACACCTGCAGAGCTGCGGAGACGCCTGAGCTGGAGACCTCAGCGATGGAAAGGGTCAGAGGCCAGGACAGAAGGCACAGAGGAGCGTTTAGCGTCTGTACACAGGAGAGCTGGTCCAGGAGATCAGGGTTGGGAGTCTGGAGAAACCACGCAAGATAAACTACAAAGCGGTAAAGCAAGAAGCTTAATAAAGGAAGCGCTGTTCCTCTCTCACCAGTCCCCTTCTCCTGGCTGCACAGAACCTTCCACAGCCAGCCCGCGACACCCACAGCCAAGGAGTATTCTGGGGGCAACCAACCAAGCCCCGCACACTCAGGTCTGAAAGTCCTTCACCTAGAAGTGAAGCTTGCTAGCTGGCCTGTGTTCCCAGGGCACCCACTGGCCTTCTCTGTTTTCTCTCTGGAAAGTTACCAAATGTGTGTAGACAGTCAGTCTCCACCACGAAAAAGAGACTCAAAAATGAAAACAAAAAAAAAAAAGGGAGACTTGAGGAACCTGTACAGGAAACTTTAAAAGAATACTTTAAAATGCTAATATCCTCTGGGTCATCAGATGAGAAAACATTCACATAAAACAAGAATAAGATGCTATTTCTAAAAAGATGCTTGCCTAACTAAAATAATGCAATAAAAGAGGTGAAAAATATAGGTAAGCAAATCTCCTAAAAAGTAAAACAAAAAAAAAAATGAAAAATAAAGTTAACAATAGCAATAAAAGAGCCAATATCCAACCCTTAAGAGTTCCCCAGAAACCAGAGAAAGAGAATGTTAAAATGTTATACAAGAAAATTTCCTAAAACAATAAGAAATAAGGTTGCTGATTGAAAGGGCTCACCAAGTACCTGAAACAATAAGAGACCCACACCAAAAATTTTCATTATGGAATGCCAAATATTTTTAAAACATAAAACTGTTTTTCAAAAGAGCTTATTTATAAAAGGAAAAAATCAATATGACATTGAACTTCTTCATAGAAACATAGCTAGAGCAACACTTTAGATTTCTATACCCAGCTAAGCTATCAGACACTCAAATTTACTTTTCACATAAGCTTTCTCAGGAAGCTCCTTACTACAAGTTGTGCTTCAACAATACTAGACACTAATCAATAAAGAACCACCCCCATACATGCACACACAGTATACAAATATTAGAGACTCTAACCCAAGAAAGTTCTAGGATGACTGCTGTACAACAACACATCTACAATTTGTCTAGGAAGGAGATCTCAGGGTGTGGGGGGGAAGGGTAAAACCAAGAGATTATTCTGATAGCTCATTTTTAAAATGTATAGAGAGGTTGCATAATATAAATACGTACCAATCTGATGAAAAAAGATAGGGATGACTATACAAAAAAAAAATTTTTAAGTAGAAAAATGACGTAGGAAAAGTAAGTTATGCCAGAAAAGAGGCAAACATGATACACTACACTTCACTACTTGGCCCTGAAGTAAATAAGTTACATTTTCATCTATAAGAGAATTCAGAAGTCATTTCTAAACTTAACTCAAAAATACAGTGAAGGCCGGGTGCGGTGGCTCACGCCTGTAATCCTAGCACTTGGGAGGCCGAGGCAGGCGGATTCTTTGAGCTCAGGAGTTCGAGACCAGCCTGAGCAAGAGCGAGACCCCGTCTCTACTAAAAATAGAAAGAAATTATTTGGACAGATAAAAATATATATAGAAAAAAAAAAATTAGCCGGGCATGGTGGCGCATGCCTGTAGTCCCAGCTACTTGGGGGCTGAGGCAGAAGGATTGCTTGAGCCCAGGAGTTTGAGGTTGCTGTGAGCTAGGCTGACGCCACGGCACTCACTCTAGCCTGGGCAACAGAGTGAGACTCTGTCTCAAAAAAAAAAAAAAAAAAAAAAATACAGTGAAAAACACATTTCTAAACTTAGTTTTGAAATATGGTAGCAACCACCAAAAGAATTAAAAACAGTTCAAAATGGTTGCCTTTGGTGGAACAGGATCAGATGGGCAAGAGCCTACTGGTGTTCACGATAAGCCCCTCCACACTATTTGAACTTTCAACTATTAGGCTGGTGCAAAAATAACCACGGTTTTAGCATTGTTGAAATTTGCCATTTGATATTGGAATACATTCTTAAATAAATGTGGCTATGTTATACATCATTTTAATGTGCTTTTCTCACTTTATGTTTTTTTGCTAATGACTTATTACTTGCTGTTTATTTTATATTTATTTTAGACTATGGAAATGATGTTAGACAAAAAGCAAAATCAAGTGATTTTCTTATTCAAGTTCAAGATGGGTCATAAATCAGCAGAGACAACTCGCAACATCAACAGCGCATTTGGCCCAGGAACTGCTAACGCACGTACAGTGCAGTGGTGGTTCCAGAAGTTTTGCAAAGGAGACGAGAGCCTTGAAGATGAGGAGCACAGTGGCGGCCGTCGGAAGTTGACAACGACCAATTGAGAGCAATCATCGAAGCTGATCCTTTTACAAATACACGAGAAGTTGCCGAAGAACTCAAGGTCGACCATTCTACGGTGGTTTGGCATTTGAAGCAAATTGGAAAGGTGAAAAAGTTCGATAAGTGGGTGCCTCGTGAGCTGACCAAAAATAAAAAAAAAAAAATCATTGTTTTGCAGTGTAGTCTTCTCTTCTTGTACACAACAGCAATGAATCATTTCTAGATCAGATCGTGACGGGTGATGAAAAGTAGATTTTATACAACCAGCAATGACCAGCGCAGTGGTTGGACCGCAAAGAAGCTCCAAAGCACTTTCCAAAGCCAAACTTGCACCAAAAAAAGGTCATGGTCACTCTTTGGTAGTCTGCTGCCAGTCTGATCCACTACAGTTTTCTGAATCCTGGCGAAACCGTTACATCTGAGAAGTCTGCTCAGCAAATAGATGAGATGCATTGAAAACTGCAACGCCTGCAGCTGGCATTGATCAACAGAAAGGGCCCAATTCTTCTCCACGATAATGCCCGATCGCATATCACACAACCAATGCTTCAAAAATTGAACAAATTGGGCTGCAAAGTTTTGCCTCATCCACTATGTTCACCTGACCTCTCACCATCCAACTACCACTTCTTCAAGCATCTCGACAACTTTTTGCAGGAAAAACACTTCCACAAACAGCAGGATGCAGAAAATGCTTTCCAAGAGTTTGTCGAATCCCGACGTATGGATTTTTACACTACAGGAATAAACAAACTTATTTCTCATTGGCAAAAATGTGTTGATTGTAATTGTTCCTATTTTGATTAATAAAGATGTGTTTGAGCCTAGTTATAATCATTTAAAATTCATGGTCTGAAACTGCAATTACTTTTGCACCAACCTAATACCTACCTGAAAGCCAGATGACTCATCTTGAAGGAAGACATAACAGTTTTGTCCTCCGAGTGTTGGACTGATGTTTGTTCCTTGTTAGACTCTTATGGGGCAGATTAGAATTTCCTGTTCTTTTATCCATGATCTAGGATGCTGTATTATTTTCATAATAATTTAATATTTTAAATGAAAATAAATAATATCCAGCTGTAACTGTCAAGGGACAGTCCCTTGTTTCAGCTATTTGCTGGATGGGGCATACATAAGGAGCTGTTTACAGGAACACGAAAGTAAGCTAAAAACCCAATTTGTCCTCATACTAATTCCCACCACAAACAGAGCTGGTCACCACTCATATCTGATTCTGCTCCCCAGAATCACATCCTTTTGCCTGCAACAAAAGCACCCTGGATCATGGATAAAAGAACAGGAAATTCTAATCTGCCCCATAGGAGTCTAACAAGATACAAACGTCAGCCCAACACTCGGAGGACAAATTGCTCTGTCTTCCTTCGAGATGAGTCGTCTGCTTTCAGCACAGGGGGTCTTTACCCTGTGACTCACCCCACAGGGAAATGGAGAGGAAAGTGTTTCCCCTTTAAATGGAACGCACTGTATCCTGAAGAGTATCAGTTCTTATTAAGTTCTCTTGCTTCCTTTCATCCTCTGCCAAATTCCTAGAACATCTTTCTTTCTTCTTTCCATCAAACCACATCCTTCTCCTCTTCTGAGCCAACAGCCCAAGGGGTCATCTTCTCTGAGAAGCTTTTCCTTATTCCTGTCTAGCCAAAGTGTGCAATCTGAAATTCATCCATCCATTTCAGCTCTGTGTGCGTGTGTGTGTGTGTGTGTGTGTGTGCGTGTGTGTGTTTGTAAGAGAGAGAGAGAGAGAGAGAGAGAGAATTCCTCATCTTATACAGTGAGCTCCAAGCTGGCCACATCAAATATTCATTCTCTTTACCACCTCTCTGCACCTTGCAGGTTGAGAGCTCACTGCAGCCCTCAGACCAACGACACAGTGCCCTCTGCTGGCCAAACCCCACAGCAGCGTTTCCTGCAAAGTAAACACTGGGGCAGCAGGTCTCTGCCAGATGACTTTCAAGCAATTATCCTAACGCAAATCCTCAGAGAAGTAATGTTTAAGGAAGAACTTCAATGCCTTATCGCATTTGGCTCTTGTATACTCACGCGTGGCCGTTTAATGTAAAAACACAAAGTACCATAGTTCATTCCTAAGTAAATCTAAAACGTTTTCTTGTCTTTTCATTTAATTTATTCACTTATATACTCAGTTATAACCAGATTTGTGAGGCCTGGATGCAATTTGTATACAATACACAGACAGTGTGGGAATCTTGCCTTCAGAAAAATACAGAATGACAAAAACAAAATTGGGCACAAAGGGGAATGGTTATTTAGAATGGAAAAAATCACAACATATTACAAATTCATGAAGGCTGAAAAACACTACCTCACGATATCCAGAAAACATAGTATTTTTATTAACTATCTGATTGGAATTCTATAATACTTTCCCCCAACACTTTTATTTTTGTTTGCTTAGTTTCTGACATGACAATTGTGTAATGGTTTGTATAGAAAAGAATAGAAAGAAAATTCATTCTTTCCTCTAGCTATTGTTAATCAATTACTTTGTGTTAATCTTTGGGCAAAGTTTCTTTCAGCTCCACAATTTATCAATAAATATGTCCTATAAATTTTTATGATTGCCAAATTCAGAGTAATTTCTATCAAATTTCTTTCATAAGTGAAACATAAAATCCGCAGACTAGCTTCCGGCCCCATGCATTTCACACATTGTTTCTCCAGTATGACTCACACACTTCAAGAGCACTAGGCCAACTGGTGTTTTGTTAGTTCTAGCAACGCTCCACCATATCGCAACCCCAGGCCAGGTGTTGGGCAGGAAGAGCATTTCTGGTACTTACTCCTATGCTGGGATAATTAATAATTTACCTATTCACAAAAGTGACTGCACATCGCACACACATATCCCTAAACCTGTACTAAATGTTATTTCCAACTCAACTTTCCCTTACTGAGATGCCCAAAATGTGCCACTCCAAAGCCCCCTAATAGGAGAGGAAAGGTGAGGGGGGAAGTCTGTGTGGAAAGGGACAGTGTTCTTATCCAATCAAGGTTCAAATCTATCAAGTTATACAAAAATAACTGGCCACGTGGACATATTGTAGGGTACCTCCCAGGGCCCTGAAATGGGCATATGTCTTCAAGCTTAAGTTCCAAGTATATCTGCTTCTGTGGATATGTGCATAATCTGATACAAATATGTAAATGATTTATACATGGTTATTTTAATAACAACCTATGTACCTCTCATACTTTCCTCCGAGCTCACACAATCTTACATAGACACGCACACGTACTCACAATCAGAGCAGAGCCAGTGGTCCACAAATAGGGAACGTTACACCATTTTCTGCATTTTACTTTCTTCACTCAATAATACTGTAAAATCCTCGCAAGTCAGTGGTATAGTTCT
The DNA here is from genome assembly GCA_028533085.1 of Varecia variegata. Classification (NCBI taxonomy): domain Eukaryota; kingdom Metazoa; phylum Chordata; class Mammalia; order Primates; family Lemuridae; genus Varecia; species Varecia variegata. The sequence continues at coordinate 4,589,526 of CM052445.1, forward strand.
AATTCATTCTTTTTAACAGCTACATAATATTCTATAATTTATTCAGTGAGCTCCTACGATGGCTATTCACTGTATTTTCAAACTTTTTACACCATAAGACATGTCATAATAAATATTCACATTCATATGTCCCTGAACACCAGTGAGTTTAAGTCTATGAGATATGTTGCCTAAAGTAAAATCAATGATGCTAAGGGTTATGTATCTTTTAAAAATTATTAACTGAAGTCCACACTTCGTTCAGATTTCCTAAGTTTCTACCCAATGCCTTTTTTCTTTTCCAAAAGGAGCATAAATTTTTTTATTTTAATAGATAGCAGTAACTTCCCAAAAGGTTTTAAAACTGCACATTTCCACCAGCAATGTGTTGTTTTTATATGCAACAGGTATATGCCAGCAACAGGTATTAACAGTTTTCTTTAACAATATGCAAGTAATACATAATTGTCACATTAATTTGTGTCTCCTTGACTACTAACAAAGTTGAACATATTTGTATATATTTTGGGGACCTATTATCTCCTCATATACTTTGCCATTTTTCCCAGTGGTTTTTTGATCTTTTCGGTGTCCGTTTATAAGACCTCTTGGTATTGTCTAACTAGTAACTCTATTATCTATTAAGTAATTTACATTTGGTAGTTTTCTAGACCACTCATTTGAATATTAAGCTTTTTAATAGTACATGTGACATACACAGAGTACAAGACAAATGTCTGAGAGACTGACCAGAAACAGATACACATGTGTAGGAAAAGCATTTTGTGGGATGGGTGACCATTGAAAGACTCAAGTCTCTTTACAACCTGTACAGCTTATTGATTGCTTTCTGTGATGAGGGATTTTAAAAGTGAAGTTTCAAATTCTATTAATAAGAGTCCACTATATGAAAATCCAAGCGGACACACAAATATTACTTGTATATTTGCTGCCTTAATACTGATACTTTTCTCACAAATGCACATTGTGTCTCTCTCCTACCATGCAAATCCCACCTTATCAACCTTTACATCCCCACACAATGCATAACACCTCCCCCGCAGTGGGCACCTTCAGCTTGTAGTCGGAGTGCGTCCTCAGGTGCGGTATACAGCATACGCGTCAGGCAACAACTACAGTGAACAAGTGCTAGCGAAGAAAAATCTTATTTTGGTATAGTTATCTTTAAGAGGGAGGGGAGACTAGAAAAAAGCAATGCCTAAATTATAGATATCTGCTTAAGGTGGCTTTACATACCTACAAATTCAGCCCATTGAAAGAAAAATGGACCTTTCTGAGCAACATAGCAAGACCCCGTCTCTATAAAAAATAGAAAAATCAGCCAGGCATGGTGTTACCTGCCTGTAGTCCCAGCTACTTGAAAGGCTGAGGCAAGGATCTCTTGGGCCCAGGAATTTGAGGTTGCAGTGAATTATGATGACGCCACTGCACTCTAGCCTGGACAACAGAGCAAGACTCTGTCTCAAAAAAAAAAAAAAAAATGAACTAACAGTGCAAAATCAAATAAATATGCATGAGAATTCATATGCAAAAAATACCCTTACGTTCCCCTTAAATATGAAAAAGTCATTAAGTATGACAAATTCAATTTTCATGTAGATATCAAACTTTTTATTTCCCTAAATAGTCAGGAATTTCACTACACAATGATTAGTCCTAAAATTA
>CM052445.1:4591690-4614489 GCA_028533085.1 Varecia variegata
CTGGGCAACAGAGCGAGACCTTGTCTCTACATAAATAAATAGATAAAACATGCACACATACAGCTCAGTCAGGGACACCAGGGGCCAGAGGGTTAACTGAGAGTGCTCCTAATTGATGTCCATGTAGAATACCATATCATTTGAAAGAAATAAAAATGTGTTAATTGGAAGCATACATGTATGTATGCTTCATATATACATATAAAATACATGCATATGTATTTTATATATGTATATGTTATATATAGATAAAATCTTTGAAACTAAGTAGTAATCACAGAAATTGCTCAGAATTTAGTCTAAGTGGAGGCTTTCCCAGGGAGCAGCACTTTAATGCTGGTGCACAGGGACAATAACAGCAGAGGGACTTCCAGTTGGGGGTACTGTGTGTACCTGCTTACTGCCTGCACCTCGGGTGGATCACTCCCCCCACCCTGCACAGCCCTTGGTCCTCGGGAACCGCAGGGACTAGGATGAGTTCTGCAAGTTTTCCTGGTGTGTTTCCTCAACCGTGCAATGGAGATGCCACCTGGGACTGGCTCTGCCTCGCTTCTGAGGACACCTGGAGGACTGCAGACTTGGGCGTGGGAGCCCTGACTCCAGCCTGTGTGTGGTGTGTTTCCAAGGACAGCTTCCAAGGTGAATTAAAGTTACAAGGTGGGCAACACTGTGAGGAATGATGCGACCCACCTGTGGTCCAGGAAGGGCATGCCAGAGGCCACTCTCAGTCTGTCTTTCCCGTAACTCCTCTTTTAAGAAGCTGAGGGCATAAGCCAAAGAGCAGTGAGGAGAAAACAAAGCAAGAAACTTAGCCACGGAAACGGATAATTCCACCCATGTCCTCTATGTCATCGTCCTTACTCAAACCTGTGGAATAGCTGAGGAGTAACGAGCAGATCAGAACCACGAAGGCGGTGCCCTCGATCTTCTCACCGCTGTACCCCCAACACCAAGCACCGAGACTGGTGCGTGCCAGGTACTAAAAATAAATTTGTTGAATGAACAATTGTAAACCTCAACTGACATAAATGACTAAGGATGCCAGCTATCACATTAAATCCCAAACGTGCCTGCCCTGGAGGGCAGACATCCATCTGTTAAGTCTGAAGAATTGGCATTGAAAGCGTTTAACTGGGCGGCCCCCTCTTAGGAGTAGTTTATATAAGAAAGCACAATGTCAAAAGCACACGATACATCAATTTCTGAGGCTTAAGTAACTGCACATCTCCATGGGGTTCTACTTTGTTCAATAAGCAATTAAGTGTGAAGGGAAATCTTAGAGCAACGCGTTAAGCCAATTTCTACTTTCTGTTCAATTCTGACCTTGGCCGGCAGAGCAGAGTCCTTTGGCAAAGGTGTTCCACTTCCCACTGGCCGTGAACCGTACCCCGTGCCGTGGAGGACGCGAGAGGGAGCAGACAGACTTTGTCATCAGGGAGACACGGCAGCACGGGAGAGTCAGAGACGTATAAAAATAGATGTCATGCAACGTGCTAAGATCCACAGCAGAAGAGTCTGAGAAAGGCTGTGGCACACAGAGGGGAAGCAGGACGAGGAAGACAGGGCTTCTTCAGAGAGATGCAACCTGAGCCTTAGAAGACAGAGCTCCCCGGGAGAGTGGGGAAGGAGAGGGCAGTCTAGGGAAAGTGCCCTGATTAAAGGCTGCAGCCAGACGCAAGAAGGGAAGGAGCGTGGGGAGATGGGGACAGAATGAGAGTGGCCTCGTATATCCTACTGGAGACAGAACAGAATCACAGGCCTTAGCTGTTTTAGAATGATATTATAACCACCAGCAACAGAGAAGACGGAAGCAAAATGGCCTGGAGGCAGAGGGTTCCGTTACAGGTGGAGACAGGCGACATGAATCAGCACCTGCACAATACAAACAAACAACCCACTTGATGAAAAGCAGATGTGGTTTAAACCCCTGTACCCAAACCCACCATGCTTCTCCCTCGGCTCTCCGACTCTCCATCCTGGTCCTGGTGTATCCCAGCGTACCTGGATCCTCACGGAAGGATGGGACTGGGAAGGTCAACCACACTGCATTTGAATGTCTTTTAAAGCTTTATGCCTGTTTTTGAAAAGGGGTGCTCACTGTGGTACACAGCAAGACACAAGATAAAGTGAAGAAAGGAAAAGAGGCCTCAAAGAAATCACCATGAGAGAATACGGACGCTCCTTGTAATGGCGGAGTATTCACTATATTTCAAAGAGCAATGAGACTGATTCAAGGAACCCAGCGTAGTGAAACACGCAGAGACAGAAACAAGAACGGTGGCTGCCAGGGGCGGGGGGTTGTTTAACGGGGACAGAGTTTCACTGAGCAAGATGAAAAGAGTTCAGGAGGTTGGACGCACAACAATGTGAATGTTCTTAACACTACTGAACTGTCTACTTGAACCTGGTTAAGATGGTAAATTTTATATTATGTATATTTTACCACAATTGAGAAAAAAAGAGCAATAAGCCTACTCAATCTGTCACGCAGGATGGGATATACAGTATCTACAGTGCATTTTGTTCTAGAAGTTTCAAGTTTGTAATCTCCTTGGCTTCACACAAGCCTTCAAGGGAAGTGTGCTTCCATCCAACGAACAGGGAGACTCAGGCTCAGAGAAATCACAGACTTAACAAAAGGTCATTCTGCTCATCCCCGGCAGAGCCCAGACTTACCTACCAGTTATGTTTTCTCCTTGTACTATACCTATAATAATTACCTTCCTGCTCTGGTTATTCAAAAAAAAAAAAAAAGAGACAGATTACACTGCAAGTTTTTTCTATTACATACTTAATAATTTAGAGTTCTCCATGACAACCTCAGGCAAATACTAAAATTAATCTTCAAAATCAGGTTACTGCAAAAAGAAAATGTGTCCAGTTTGTTCCTTAAATACACTCATCCTACTTGATTAGCACGTTACCTTTTAATCTCCACTAATGCAATTCAAAACGTATTTTTTATTAACTCAAATGATACACATACCAAGATTGGTGGGAGAATTATTATCAAACCACTATCTAAAATGCAAACAATGGCAATATCAAAATTTATAAAGCACTCAGCCCAGCACTGTTTAAAGTGCTTTATACATATCAAATCACTTAATCCTTACAATAGTGCTGTGATATGCACTGCAGGACGGGGTGGCAGCTAACGGGACCACCTTCAACAAAATCACCTGCCGTGTTAGCTGCAAACAGAAATCAGAGCCCCACGCCAGCCCAAGTGAACCTCGAATTTTCTTACGCAATGTAAGGTTAAGAATAAAATACCTGGTCCATATATTAAGGACTCACCAAGCAGGATACCTTTACACGCATGCAGCAGGAACTGAGAGGCACGTTACAGTTTGTGGAATACAAACATGTCAAGGATGAGCACCGGCAGCAAAAGTAAGTATCAGCACTGACATTGTTCTGCAAAGATTCTGCAAAATTGCATTCGATACTTTAATGGGAAACATAAAACTTGGCATAAAGGTTTTAGAGATAAAACAATTCACTTTCTAGTCAGAGACTGTCTCTAAAGTCTTAGAGAAAATACATCTTAGAAGTCACTGTATAGCTCTTTCGCTTCTGCAGAACTCAACCACAGCTCTGATCATTACCTAATAAACATCATGACCCACATTGATGCTGTCCTAACTTTAAAATACTAAATGTACTTCAGAAATAAACTGCAGACAAGTTTCTTTAAAATGCTATATATTCTTATTGTGTTCATTTTTTCTTTATCTTTTTTTTAAGAGACAGGGTCTCACTCTGTCACCGAGGCTGGAGTGCAGTGGCACAACCATGGCTCATTTTAACCTCAAATTCCTGGGCTCAAGCAATCCTCTGGCCTCAGCCACCAGAGTGGCTAGGACTGTAGGCATGCACCACCATGCCCAGCTAATTTTTTAATTTTTTACAGAGACAGGGTCTTGCTATGTCACCCAGGCTGGTCTTGAACTCCTGGCCTCAAGGGATCCTCCCGCCTCGACCTCCCAAAGCTCTGGGATTACAGGCATGAGCCACCACTCCCAGCCTGTGTTCATTTTTTCTAAAGGTAGTATCTCAAAATATTAAATTCATAATGGCCCCTAGCACGATAGTTAAAAAAAATATGATATGTAATCAATTTATCTTCAAGATATGTGAGAAATCATATTGGGCTATGAAGAATGTTAAATCAGTATCTTTAAACTTATATATATATAAAGTACTATGGTTTAAAATCCAAGTCAATTAACTTTCTTATAAGGTAATCCATTATTACAAAATTTTTACATATCACAGGTTGATTTCTATAAAACATTTATTTTACTCTATAGCAAACACTAGCACTGTACTGAAAATAGCTTCTTATCTAGTTAAGTGTATGACATGTGATAAAAGTTTTTTTTGGAACACTACACTGTGCCCATGAAACATCCAAAGAAAATACTAGCTAACGGACCACAAAACTAGAAATACATGCACCTCAGAAAGTGAACTAGAAACATATGAAAAGATTGTGGGTAGGTGACAGACAACCTCCAGCTTTCTAAGCACTTCCTCAAAGCTTATACAAAATAACATGTAGTTGTGGAGTTGTCGGGTACAATTCTCAGGGCAAGAAATTAACAGCTTTTGCAACTCTCATTTAGAGCTTTGTTGAGTATAGGAGCAATGTCGTCAATTAACTTGGTGACATAAGAAAACTCACTCCTTTCCTAGGATGTAACAGAAGACCCCACAGATGAGGAGACCACACATGCTCCCTGGGACAACACTAGAGGGATCTCTACAAATGGGTCTGTAACTACCACACAAACAGTAACTATTAATATTAAATTCCAGGCAGGTCATGAATACCATGCAAATGTGGTATTAGAATTAATATATTGTTAAAGGGACTAAAAATGTTTGCTGTTGCTTATGGGCCAACTGCTGCGTCTTATGTGTAGGTCACAATCTAGGACCAATGTCTGGGAGTCACAGCAAGCCTCAATGCAGAGGAAAAACTTTCAACTCCAGCCAGCTGTGGACTAGAATGGTCTGCCAGCTGAACTGGCATGTCCTCCTTGGAGACAGGTGTTTGTGTGTGGGCCCAGTGAATTGTAAGCATTAAGTGAGTTGTGGCGTGTGCCTGTGTGTGTACACAGTTACACAAAACCGTGGAAGGAGGGTGGCAAAGCTATCTGTAGGACTCTCCTATTGTTATTTTTCACTTCGGAGTTCTCTGACTTCACAATGTTTAGCTTACAAACGTGGCTAACCCACGTCAAGACCTCTGTGTAGAGAATAATCGTGGTGTACACACACTCCATCCCATACTTAAAATTACACTGACCGGGTACAGTGGCTCACACCTGTAATCCCAGCACTCTGGGAGGCCAGGAATTTGAAACCAGCCTGGGCAACATAGCGAGACCTCATCTCTACAAAAAATAAAAAAGTTAGCCAGGTGTGGTGGTGCACACCTGTAGCCCCAGCTCCTTGAGAGGCTGAGGTGAGAGGATCACTTGAGCCCAGGAGTTTGAGGCTGCAGTGAGCTGTGATGGCACCACTGCACTCCAGCCTGGGTGACAGAGCAAGACCCTGACTCAAAAAAAAAAAAAAAACATTACTTCTACAATGTCTAAGCTTATAGAGTGAAGAAAACTTACTGAAATAGGTGTGGTGATGAAACTACATGACAGCAGACAGGCAAAACAGTGACACCACCAAGAGACGTTCATGTTTCTGCCTCAACATAGCATCGTCATTACATGAAATTATGTTAATTTCCTCTGGTACCTCAACACTAGAATGATTAATGAACTCTAATTTGTAAAAGTAACATTAAAAATGAATATGAGGCAGTTTTAACAAAGCTGGAATACTAGAGAAGTAATTACAATACTACTCAGCAAATAGCCTTTCTGTTTTAAAATAACGAGCTCTATTTTTAAACTGTCAGAGCTTGGTAACACATTTCACATGCTAGACAGTAATACTTTCAAAACTTCCACCCTTCACTGGAATAAAAAGAAAAGCATAACATTTTTGATTTGATAATTTAAATATTATTCCTTTACATAATTGAATCTACAATTAAGCATTCAGATTAAATATTATGCACAGTGCCAAGTTCCTTAGGGATATTCAAAGCAGAGCTCAAATGGCCAAAAAGCTAACGGTTCAACCCAAGGAAGGAAGAAAAAGGGGGGAGAGGGGAAGAAAAAGATTTTATATTCACAACTCAATAAAATTCTAGTTACACATTTGGAACATGTATAAGGAAGGTTTCAACCATTCTATGGTAAAGGATCATGGTCCCTGGTTGCAGGAGGAGCTGTCAGTGAATTTAATGTGAATTTATACATAACTTTGCTCTTTCACTACAGCAAAACGAGAAGGCAATTTCTTGATTTAATAACGATCTGTTCACACACTCTCAAACACATCTTAGGTCTGTCTTAAGCTCTCAGTGCAGCCTGCTTGCTTGTAACAGTTGCAGTCTAGAAAAAACACACATACAAAAGGCCTAAACACCCAAACTTTACCTTGTGATTCTTTACTCCGCATATGTCTTCACAGGCAACCTACATCCCCTGGGCAGAGTAATACTCAAGTCCACTTTCCTTTTCCCCCGTTACAGCTTTTCAAACTGATTGCTTTGCTTTGGTTACCAAAGAATTGGACAGTAGGCAACATGAGTGGCAAAAAAGAACACGTGTGATAACAAGCGCCAACAAGCAACCACTGTGCAAGCTCTGACTCTGCACAGCCTTGGGTTGCAAACATGTTCCCCAATTCTCACCACGCTACGAGGTGTGACATTATTCCACTTCCTGTGTACTATGTGGAGTATTTTGAAATCAAACAGATCTAGAGGCAGAGAATGATCTGTCAAAAGTTGGGGTGTCTCCCCACTAAAGCCAGCCCTGCCCACTGCTTGCTGGAGGAAGGAGACAAGACAGCTGTGCTTCTCCAAGACACAGCCAACTGAGGTCACCCTGGGTGGCCACATACTGAGGAAAAAAGGGGTTTTATGCTATTCTGAGGCCTATCACCTTGCCTCAATCCACCGTTCAAAATAGTTCAAAACAAAACTCAGGAACACGAGAAATGGTGTCAACAGCTTCCCAGTCACTGAAGCTGGAACCCTGGGAATCATCTTCGTCTATCTCCCCGTTCACTCACAGCCCCACTTCTAACCATCCTGTGACTGTCCTGCAACACTACGACCTCGCACCTCTCCCGGGCAATGACCGCAGCCCAGTGTGCTTCTAAATGCAGAGCCCGAGGCTGTGCACGCCAAATCCAAGTGTTATCACTTTGTTGCTTTGTCACTCACCCCTGTAAAAGCTTTTCCCCACTACGGCTAACCCATCTGCAGTGGCTTGGCCTTTCACAGCACACCCTCCGTCACCCCTACTTCTTCCACAGCTTTTCTGGAAAGGCGCACTCCCAGCTGTTTCTCTGCACCTGCTGTGCCCCACACCTGGCATGCTCGCCCCACTGAACCCACCTGAGCTTTCAGGCTGCCTCCGCCTCTTCCCTCAGCCCAGCTCACTGGTCACCTAGCAGGGACTTTGCCCGTCCTACTGTCCCAGCCCTGCAGTGCTGCACTAACCACCCACCCCAGTTCTTCCTGGTGGAGGGGACTGCAATGCTTGCCTCGCATACACCACAGGTAGGATTGCAGCTGGCACCTCAGTCTCCTTACTATCAATATGACCAGTCTCAGTGCTGCTGAGGCGTCAAGGAAAAGCCAGACTGGGTCCGATCACATAGGTTTCCCCCAAGAGAGAAGAGGAGCCCTACTCAACAGGAATCTAAAGCAGTGGCTCCAAAGTGGGGTTGGGAAGAATTATCAGAGCTTATATTTATATGTACCTCCAAAAAATTAAGCTTAAGTAACATTTATTGAATGGACTGACATTGGTGTCCTGGTATGATCCTATGTAATGTGGCTGGAGGGGAAGCTCCTTAATGCTATAGACTGAACTGTGCCCGGCCCCATTCATACGTTGAAGCCCTAGCCCCCAGTGTGATGGTATTTGGAGCTGGGGCCTTCAGATGATAATTGGGATTGATGAAGTCATGGGGGTGGAGCCCTCATAATGGGATAGGTGCCCTTATTAGTGAGAGAGCTCGCCCTCTGTCTCCTGTCTCTTGCAGGTTCTCTCTCTCTCCCCACCCCCGGCCCCCTCCACTGAGAGGATACAGCAAGAAGGCTGCCATGTGCAAGCCAGGAGGAGAGACCTCACCAGATGCCAACACCCTGATCTTGGACTTCCAATCTCTAGAACTGTGAGATAATACATTTCTGCCTAAGACACCCAGTCGATGGTATTTTGCGCTGGCAGCCTGAGCCGACTGACACAGGGGTAGCAGTGGTGCCCTTCCCTGTCTGTCTGTCTGCTTATTATAGTATTACACATTTCAGTTTGTGTGTCCCAGCCAGGTGGAATTATGAATTACATTAATTTCAACTAAACTAACCCTCCCAAAAAGAACAAGTACCTTAAGAATCATGCAATAAAGCCACAAGTTGAAAATGGCACTTACTAATGATGCAATTATGAACAAATTAAAAAACAGCAGAATCTACACTTCCATTCTTAAAAGCTCTTCATAACTATTTTACGAGGTTAAATATTAGGATAATTCAATCAAATCTGATAAGTCAGTCAAAATTTTTCAAAGTAATGAAGAAGATAATCAACAATACATACTTACATCCACAATTCTTAACTGACAGTCTTGGTAAATACACACTGAGTCTTGAGATAATAACTAATGATAACAGCACATGTCTACAGATGTTTAAATATACATATTGAAGATTCATGCTACAAAGTTTTACTGATGGGGCATGTGACCCAAAAAGTCTGCAGACCCCTGATATAGATCAGGAACTTCCCTGACAGAAAGCTATTTGCACCCTCCAGCGGATGTTTTTTGTAGGGCAGGCCTGAGAACCCTTAGAGTGATGGTATTTGTCACAAATACCAAATGACCAACAGCATCCCAAACTCTAGCCCAAACCATTTTTAACTACACCTAAATAAACTAGTAAAGATAGTTAAAACTTGCAAGTTTTGAAGAGCTGGCTTTCATTTAAGAGAAAAGAATGGGTCAGCATTTGAATGATCACACCCAACCTCGTGAATTTCGGGAAATTTCTTTGTAAAACATCCCTGCAGCCCCACAAAGGTCAGACCTCTCCCTTTGTTCTCGCTAAGCATTGTCCCTCTTGAAAGGGTTGCTGATGAGCATTTCTGAGTAAGCGTTTGCTGCCTGTTGAGTGGCTCAGTCACAAGTAGTGGAACAAACACTTAGATGCTACTTTCTAGGTAAAGACTCAGAAGTTCCCCTGGCCCAACTCTGAGCAGAAACAGGATTTTCTGCAGTCCATTTTGCTACCTACTTTTTCAACTTCTATACAACTAGACCAGACAATATGCAAACAAAGTTTTAGTGAGGTTAGGGGACGTTCTTTGACACCCAGGGAGCGAGTGTTCTCCCATGTACTCAGCACAGCACACATGGGAAGATGTTGGTCCTTTTTTTCCTCTGCCATGATCCCCTCAAAGTCCTGTCTGTTTCCAATGAAAGACCCAAACATTTACCAAAGTATCCAACAGAAAGACAAGATTTTAGCATTCAGTTCTTACTCTCCCAGATACTTCTGGTTAATTTTAAGATTTTTTTATTTTGAAAAAATTGTATACTTACAGATGAGTTGAAAAATTAGCAGAGTTGCCACATACCAGTTTCCCCACAATGTTATTAACATCTTACATCACCACAGCCCGATGATCAAAACTAAGAGAATGGTATTGTCACACGGCTAATCCAACTATAGAATTTATTCAAGGTTTACCAGCTTTTCTGTTCTGGAATCCGATACAGGAACCCACACGGCATTTAGCTGTCATGTCTTCATAGTTTCTCCAAATTGTGATTAAATTTTAACTTCTGTCTCACAAATCCCGATGCTTAATTCTTTTTATCAAAGAATCAGAAATGCTCCCAAATTCACAGCAGAAAACAAGAATTAAGAGAATTTGGGAGGAGGGGAGAGGGGAAATGAATGACTGACCAAAATTCTCAAACCAAATGTCTTTGCCTATTTTAAAAAATGGGAATGGCATAGATGTTTCTTTGGTCAAAATCACCCACACGAGGGTCAACTTGCTAAAGAAATCACCCTGAAAGTCTGTCCTCCTAGACATGTGCTGTTTCCGTAGAAATGCCAGATACAAAACTGGCCCAAGGCTGACATGCTTTTCTGTTTCTAAAAATACACTTCAAGAAAGCTCATGCGTCCAACGGTTACCTGAAATACATAGTACCAAAGCTCCCCCAATTTCAATATTTTCCTTTGCAGGATTCCTCAAAAGCCTTGTCCACGGCTGTCAACCTGATAACAGCTCTAATTACAAGACTCTCGTATGGCATAAATTGCTGCTGGTATGTATAGAATTAAAGAGTCATGATGTGTCGTGACTTAATGTTCAGAAAACACAGTGCCTGGTTTGGAGTTTAACCCAGTATATCTGCCTCTAAATGAAAAGCAGCGTACACAGAAGCAAAATCTGGAGGCTGTTTTAAGGTGAGTAGTAGTTAGAACGCTTTCAACATCAGCAATTACTCTTGATAAGAAATACTTTTACCTTTGCCAAACTTGATGAGGACAGCGGTTTCAAATCTGAGATACATTAAACCTTGATTTTTAAGACAATGATCTCTACCTGAATCACAAGAAAGTTATGATTCTCACTAGGATCTTGGTCTGGTTTCTTTGTTAAATTATAAGCAGCTTACACATTTAAGGCCAGAGCCTGCCTAAATTCTGCAGCTTTAAAACATGTAGAGAATTTTTCATCCTCGCAGTACTTGGTGACACTGGCTCTAGTACCATATGTGTCATCTACCTCCACTATTCACCAACAAATGGTTGCTGAAGATTATTTTTTTCTCTCCATTCCCTAAGACAAAAATAGCCTCTCAGACATTAGGATCCCAGCATATCATGAAACAAAGATCCTGTACAAACCTGGCACAGAGTGCCCAAGTCCCTTTTCAGTAAGGGTAATATTCTATTTTAAACTTACCTTGACAAAGCCAACAAAATGTTTATATAAAGTAATTGTCCTTTAAGACAAACTAACCTGAAGAAATGCAATAACTTGACAAAGTTTACACTATCAATTTAATGAAGACTTCACTAGCTAAAATGCCCACCTGAATGAGTGAGTCATTCAAATCTGAGCATCTGTAAATACTCCTAACTTGCTTTGAAGACCTCATTTCAAACATTCAAGGAAACTGCCTTACAGCTTTGAAATTCCCTGCTTCGAAAGGCACGCTGATAATCACATAGAAAGGTTACATATGTCTGAGAGTGATGATAGAAATATTGCTCATTCCTTTTATTAGTAAATTATTTCAAGATATCTTCTGTGGAAAAAACATTTTGACTTTAAATATTTTTGAAAATTTAGATACACAATTAAAGACTTACCACCAGATTCCTCTAAATAGCTTTTTGTAAGCATTTGATATTTAACTTAAAACACTTAAAAGGGTATGATGGCATTCACATGAAATGTCCAGTACAGGGAAATCTATAGAGATATAAAGTAGATTAGCAGTTGTTGAGGGCTGGGGGGAAGCAGGATGGGGGGTGATAGCTAAAGGGTATGGGGTTTCTTCTGGAGATGATGAAAATGTTCTAAAATTGTGGTGACAGTTGCACAACTCTGTGAATACACTAAAAACCACTGAACTGTATGCTTTAAATGGCTGAATTATGCCCTTAAACATTTAAAACATCTATGGTTGTGCACTTCAGAAAACAGAAATCTTGTTAGGTAGACACACACACACTCCTACATACGTACATGAACATTGAATCCCATTAATTACTGTTCTTGTTTAGAGGGTAAAGAAAGTTATTGTCCACATAGTTAAGAACCTAGAAAATCAATGTCTATAAGGAAAAGACTACTTTGTAAATCTCCATAATTATGAAAATCCAAATTCATTAGCTCCAATCATGGAAAATGTAATAAACCTACAGCAGGCTTCAGATCAAACACTGGTGTTACCTTTGGTGTTGAGAACAAGACCAAGGTTTAGAGGGACATCCACATATGTGGCACAGTCCCTCCCATCAATTCAAGGAATTGCCCAGAATGTCCTGCATTCCCCTGGGGGTGCCAAGGCCACAGTGGAGCCCAGAGGTGCACTTCTCACTTCTGCTCTCCGTGTCACCCCTCACCAACCTCCCGATGCCCAACAGCCTCCCTCCCTCAGCACCAAACTCCGATTCCTGTCCTGAAGTCAAAATGCCAGTTGCCCTCAAAGGCAAGCACAGAGCAACTGCCACAGTCACAATCGCAAGGTTCCAAGACAGAAAGAGCTTGGGGTGGGGGAAAGTAAGAGAGAGAACTCTATTCCAGGGAGGACAGGCCTCCCAAGGAGTACAACATCCAAATAAATCACACATCCCTGCTTCAGCAGAGTATCATGAACCTCATCTGTCCCATGTGGTTCCTTCTTTTCAAAAAGCTCAATTTAGAAGCAAACAGAGATAAACCTTCCGTGCCCCTGCCTCTAAGAAAAACCATTAACTTTTCTCAAGAAACATCATATGAAAAAAAATAAATCCCTTATCCCCTTATGAAAATATTTCTTTGAATATCTTTATCAACTTTTAGCAAACTTTCATGGCCAAGATAAAAAGTCTTATTTTTAAAAAATCAATGTTCTGTAATACTTGACTTCAGCACCATTAAAGTGCTAAAATAACATGGCTCAATGTTTTGTAAAATTCTTAAACTATAATGCTAACAAGCTTTGTAATCAATTTAATGAAATACAAATCACTGATAACCATTAGTAATTCCTATTTAAACACACAGTCAAGGTGAATCAAATATTCAAAGGCCATTTTATAGAACACCAAGGAACACATTTTAATTTCTTAGACCCTATCCAGTGCATTTGGAAACATATGCTCACAATATAAGCCATGAACCCAGAAATTGTATGAATTTTAATATTTAATATATTTCAACTAATTCAACTGTATACTTATACAAGGCTTTAAATAGACAGAACAGTTGATATCTGCCTTCTTTATTCCTAGCCAGTCTACTACATTCCCACACTGATTCCTCCTCCCCTACGAAAAAGTACAGTTGAAACTGTACAACAGGTAGTCACTTGGAATCCCTCTGACAAATAATAAAATCAGTCTCAAAAGTCAGCTTTCAGCCTTGATTACAGAACAGGTAGGTAGTGAGGCTCCATTTCCAAAGCTCTTAAAAATCTTCACCTTCCATGGAAACTAGAGAATTTACACGAAAACAGAGGCCTCTACTTTATTCTTCCAGCCTTAAAGCATGCACAGATGGATAACAAAATTAAAGAAATTAATAGGAACTAAGCAAAAATACTACTTGAAAACATACTAAAGTTTAAAAAGAAAAGTAACTCCTTAATTCCCCTATCCTTATACAATATATCTTTTTAAAATAATCTTTATCTTTTTAGAAGTAATTTAATAGAAACACATACAAAAAAGTGTGAAGAAATGAAACTACATTAGCAGTTCAGTATTCCAAATGGTTTTAAGTATATCCACAGAGTCGTGCAGTCATCAACCCCAAGCACATTGACAGTCACTTCCCATTTCCCCAACTCTTTGTCCCCTCCCAGCTCTGGGAACCACTAATCCACCGTATGTCTCTATAGAGTTGCCTCTTCTGGATACTTCATATAAATGGAATCATATGAGGCCTTTTGTGACCGGCCTCTTCCCCTTAGCATAATGTGTTCAAGGTTCACCCATGTCATAACATGTACCAGTATATCATTTTTTTTCCGGCCAAATTATATTCCATTGTGTGGATACAGCACATTTTATTTATTCATTCATCAGTTAATGGACATTTGGATAATTTCTACTTTTTGGCTATCATGAATAATGCTGCTATGAACATTTGTGTACAAGTTTTTGAGTGGATGCGTGTTTTCATTTTTTTTTTTATTATGTATACCTAGGAGTGGAGTTGCTGGGTCATACAGTAAGTTACACTTTTTGAAGAACTACCAAACTGCTTTCCAAAGCAGCTGCATCATTTTTCATCCCCATCAGCAATGTTTGAGGATGCCAATTTCTCTACATCCTTGCCAACACTTGTTACCTGTCTATTTTATTAGAGCCACCCTAGTTTGTGGAGTGATAATTCACTGTGGCTGATGCTCTCTCTGCCTTAAACCTGGAATGGGGATTCAGCTAGTCTTCTAAGCCACACTTTTCAGTATAAAATATTCCCAGTGGTCATTCTTAAAACCCAAAATAGAGCCAGCATAATCTAACATTCCCTTAATAAAGGGAATATAATATAATATGCACCATTATTCTACTCCAAATCCTATGTATCAAGCTACAATAATCTCCAACAGCCAGACCTTTCTAAATAAAGATGCCAGGCCTGTACAAGTGTTAATCAGTAATGGAATACTTACACCTATAACAACAAAGTTTGGGCCAGAACTTTCAAAAAAGAACACTGGATTGGAATTCAGGTTTGTCAATAATGTATGTGTAACCTGATCAACTTCTCTGTACTCAAGCATGGTATTCTGAGCAGCTCATGGAACTACATCCTCTGAAGCCACTCCCAGATATAAAGTTGTCTAAGCCTGGAAGTTAAATAAAATTTGAAAATGTACTAACACCCATGCTAAAGGTCTAGCTCTGCACAGCAGAAAGAATTCGAGCTTAGTAGTCAGATGGGCCAGGTTCAACTTCCAGCTCTGCCATTAAGGAGCTATATGACCACAGGTGTGTTGCTTAGCATCTTTATATTTCAGTTTCCCGATCTGGAGGTAATAATGCCCGCTTCAAGAGGTTATGAAGATTCATTAAGCTAGTCCAGCTAGAGCGTTCGACATAGCTGCCAGCAAAAAGTAGACACTTCAATGCTAGCTTCTGTCCATCTTTCTGCTAACTCTGGGCAAAGTTTCCCAGCAAATAAAGACCTCTTAACAAATGTTGCTGTGGACCATTTAGAACTCAATGTGAGTCCTTGTGAATTGTGGGATTCTCTTACAAAGCATCTACCCACAGTATGGTCTGCAAATGGCTAAGGAGAGCTGTCAACTGGCTTAAAACAAGGGTGGGGGGCGGATTTTTGGAAGGGCCCCCAGGGATGAAAAGAGAAGATACCTCGTTTTTGTGGGTGACTTTAGAATAAAAACTTCCTCAGGGCTAACAGACAGGCTGAGCACGGAATAAATGCAGCGGAGAGGGAGGTGAGTGAAGGCTGTATCGACATGATCCCATTGGAGCGCGGTAGGGATCGCTGGGCCCGGGGGAGGCGGAGGGGACGGGAGGGGAGGGGACCCGAGGGGACGGCGCTGGAGGAAGCCTTGGGGGCTGGCTAGGTGCGTGGCAAAGCTAACAGCGGTGAGACGAGCCCCTTCCCTGGCGTGACAGCCCTTCCCAGCTGCAAGACCGCTGCCGCCTGGCGTCTCAGCCGCCTCCCCTACCTGATCTGGTTGTCGCAGAATTTGTTGAGATGCGGTTGGTTGAGGTAAATGGTGCGGGCTGGTGCCTCCAGCTGGTCTCCAACAGACGTGGCCCGGGACATCTCATCCTCTGCCTTCTTATAGCCCGAGGAAGAACGAACGGGTCCTGCGGAGACAAGGCACGGGGCGGAGACCAGACACAAAGAAGTCAGGCACCAGGCAGGAGGCGGGCGGCGGGCGCGACCGGCGGGGAAAGGATGCTCTCGGCGCGGCGGGCGCCGCCTATGTACCTTGGCTCCCCCTGGAGACGCCGCCGCCGCAGCCGCGGCCGGCCCCGCCCCCATGGTCCCCGCTCCGCCCCCAAGGTCCCCGCCCGCCCCCATGGTCCCCGCCCCGCCCCGCCCGGGGCCCCAGCTGCTCCCGCGCTGCCTCCCCGAGGAGCCTCGGCTGGGGCCGTGTGCGCAGCGCAGGCTGCGTGTCGGGCTGCAGGGGGACAGTGGGGACACGGGGGGAGGCAGGGGACAAAAACCAGCGGGCCCCCCGACCTGGCGGAGCACCCCCTCTAGTCCCTGGGGTTGAGCTCTGGAACTGGGTTTTCGGGGAGTCTTCGTGCTCAGGAACAGAGAGACAACAGCAACAGGGATGCGCCTGCATGCAGTCCCCGCAGGAGGGGACAGCGGAAAGCGCACCTCTGCGCTCTCAACGGGGGTTGCCCTGACCCCATGTGAAGGGCGTGCTCCCTCCATCATCTTGAAGGGACCCGCTGCTTTTCTCCCGAGATGTGCTGGCAACCTGAGTGCACCAACCCCAGCTCAGGGACCAACGCGTGAGCTTTCATTTCATTGCTTAAGTTACTGTTTCTGTGGTTACGCCACAAGCCAGCCTATCTCCTGAAGGTTTGATTTCAGTCCTATAGTCAAGCCGGGGGTGAGCCACTCCCACCCCCAGTAACCTTCACGTGAGGGCATGTCAGCATGGAGCTGGGTATACCCATTGCTGAAACTGTCCCCCTACACACACACACACACACACACACACACACCCCTTCCAAGGCAGTATCCCTCATCAGAAGGGGCCATCCCGCGTGAGAATTGACCTTCATGAGAGGCGTCGGAGGTCAAGGATGCCAGCAAAACAAACGCCCTACAGATGAAGCCTTATCTTGTTTTCCTTAAATATGCATGTGCTCTAATACTGCCATGTTTTCCACCTATCAAAGAAATAGATGTTGCCTATCATTTTGAAATCTGACATCTGAGTTAACCTCCACTTCCCTGCTATAAAGAACACTCTTCATTGTTATACAGAAACATCTTGAAAAAGAAAGTTTTGGCTAAATCTTCCTTTTAAAGTGATTATAAGGAAGACAATCCTATCATAAAAGGGGGACAAGCAAAATATAAAGTTGGCTATTGAGAGCTGACATTAAGTAAGGGTTAAGTCCGAAGTGGGCTAAGGCCTCTCCCTTAACCCAAGTTGGGGGCACCTGGGGGGTGCAGGCTCCAGTGCTCATGGCCGGGCCCCTGGTCACAGGCCAGGCACACTGCGGTTTCCTCCTGGTTTTTAGCATGTGCCCACAGTGCCCTGGCTGTTCCTCATTGCCAGCCTCATCCCTCACCTCCTTGCCTCTAGCCTCCCACTCTCTGGGGTCCTTCTGGCTCCACAGGACACTGCCAGGCCCTCTCCTTATCAACAAGGGGTGGCAGAGAGCAAGAATCCCTCCTTCAGGACTGACTGGCTCACCAGCTGGCACTCCCCGACTTCCACCAGGGAAGGCCAGGTGCTACAGCATTTGCTGATGTAAGGCGGATAGAGAATATTTATATAAAAGTGCTTCTTTCCTCTCTGCCCACTTACTCTGCCTTGTCTTCCTCCATAGCACTTATCATTATTACCTGATATTATTTACGGATGGTCTGGACAGGTCCAGGACAGCAGGGACATGCTGTGTTCACTGCAGTGACCTCAGCACCCAGAACAGTGCCTGGACATTATGGGCACTCCTATTTGCTGGCATAATAAATCATGTTAACTCAAGTCTTATAAGGGGTTCCTTTGAATCGTCCAGGCAGAGATGCAGTGACATGCACAGAGGGCCCCAACTACACACACGAGTGTGGGTCAAATAGTTTCATTGCCTGGCCTGTGTTCACCTAGTGGTTCTCAAGTCCCCTCCTTATACATTAGGAGAACCGGGGGAGCTCTCCCTGGGCCTCACCCTCACAATTTCTGGCTGTGGTCATATTGTTTTTAGATCTCCTCCAGTGATACTAACAGGCCAAAGTTGAGGATCCCTTGTAGGATGCTGCTGGGACCCCAAAAAGCTTGGCTAGTTTAAGGCGTGAAGGTGTAACCAGGGTGCTGTGCTTATGAGCAAGTGACTACGAATGGGCTCTAAGGTGCTAAGGAGGCCAGAGGTCAGCAGCCTCTTTGTGCCTGGGCTGGGAGGCGGTGGGGATGGCTTTGAGGGTAGATCGAAGAGCCTGATGGTGTGGTGAGCACAGTGGACAAGGCCAGGACGCTGTGGCTCGGCGCAAGGAGAGCTGCAGCAAAGGCCCAAGTAGGCAAAATTGTATCAGGGGCCAATTAAAAAAAATCACCACTGAGGGTCCAACCTTGGAAGCTCACAAAAAAAAATAACCTGGGCCCAGACTAGTGGGGAAGCTTGAGCCTCCTCCTGAAGGTCAGGGGAGGCCGCAGAAGGTTCTGCGCAGGAGAGAGCATCTTCTGGCAGTGGTGCGCAGGTGGTGCGGAGGGAGAGAATTTGTAGGTAAGGAGACCAGGTAGGAAGTTAATTCTACAATCTAGAAGCAAGATGATAAAAAGTACGAGTGAAATGGAGGATGGGAAAAGCACAGACATGAGAAACATCTCAAAGGAAACTCTGCAAGAGTTTTTTTTGGCAGGGGAAGAGGAGGATTGAATGTGGGCCAGAAAAGGGAAGAGACGTTAGATAACTGGGGTTTGGAGAAGACTGGGACAAAAAAGCATCACTGATAGAAATAAGAATAAAAACAATAGTTTTCCCAAACAAAAATTTAAATGTTGGATCACAAATATTGGGATGAAAAACTTATTGACACAAGTAGTGATGACAGTTTATAATAATCTCCCACATTACAGCATCCTTCTATAGCACAACAGGGCCAGACCTGGGGACGTTTTTCTAGGTAGAAATAGTTATAGTTTACCCATCCGCCTCCCAAAAGACTCAGATAACTTTCTTCCACCTCAGTGACCTCATCTCTCTTAACCTAACCCTGTGTTGGAGAAAAACATTAATATTTTGCAAACAACATGAATTTGTCGAAAATATATTCCTAAGGAAACACTATACCATATATAGCAAAGCACATTATGACTAAGGTTTCAAATTCAGACTCATGAGGCAAAGTCTGAGCTAATGCATTTTGCAAATACCACCATACAAAATGAGACTCTATGCTTACAACACCCCCATATAAACAGGCACAGTGTCAGCAGACGGTGGGAGTTCAATAAACATCTATTAGATGAAAAAGAAACCAAAGCAAAAGGAAAGAATTAAGAGAACAAGAGTAGGCAAACAGACAAGCACCGAGCTGATGGCCAAGGTCCTGAGGGCAGGGACTTTGCTGTGTGCACAGCTCTGTCCTCGGCACCCCAAACAGTGCCTAGCACACGGTAGGCAGTCAGTAAGTGTATGCTGAATGAATAAATAAAAGGCTAATGAAGGTACCTTCAAAAGGTACCTATCCAGCCACTGAGCCAACGACTTCTCCCTTGTCTGGTAACTGGACCCTTCTTCCTCATACGGCCAGGCAGCCCAGCAGCCAGGTCTGCACCGTGTAATCCCATCTGCTCATCACAGCTGTTTGGACCAGGAATGGTTACTTGGTCCAGGTTGGGCCACTGAGAGCCTCTCTTCTGGGAACCTTGACATGGCAACTAGCAGGGAATGTGTCCATGTGAGGCTGACCTATCCACCTGCATGTGGTCTCTGGATGGACATTTTTCACCTATCGAGTGGACCAGGGGGCAGAGGAAGGATTTCTTTGAAGGAGGATGAAGCAGCTGCCTGGAACACAATGGAAACAGTCCCAACATCTAGTCCCCTCCAAATCCCAGCTGCGTCAGGGTGTTTGGGTTCTTTGAGCCTCTCTCTGATCATTCTATAAATTATTCTTAACCAGATATCCCAACTAGTACAGTAAAGGCATACACAGAGAACCTATTTTGCCCTGTAAGACAGAAAAGCAAGTAAGGTTAAAGAGGAGGGACAAATTCCTATTCACTTATAGAAGGCCCCTTGGGGCCCCAAGACTTTGGATGCCTCTGGCACAGATGGCGCTAGATGCCACAACCCAGACCCAACGAGGCTGAGTCTGATGAAGGAAAGTCTTCATGGCAACATCTGGGCCAGTTGGTTTGGATGAAGCCCAGAAGTGGCTGGAAGGTGAATGGCTAAAGAAACTAGCACCCCTGTCCTCCTCCTCCCTCAGCGTTTCTGCCAGGGTTGGAGAAAGAACATAATGTTAGGAAACAGGGATGGATGGAAAAGAATAGCCACCAGGAAAGCATGACTAAGAGGATGGGGGAAGAATAGGGAAGGGACAGAGGAGAGCAGACTGGTTACAGCAGTCAGAGTAGTGACCCACAGAAGCACAAAGGGGGCTAAGAACAGGGACACCCACTCTGCCATTCAGGTGCCATCAGCAACAGCAACTCCCACCTCCCTCTGGCTCTGGCTGTCCTCCTGACACCCCCCCACTCCCTTTGTTGGTGTCACTGCAGTAGCAGAACTTTCATTCTACTGCATGACCCAGTTTCCTCGCCGTTTAACTCACACACGGTGTGTGTGTGGCGATAAGGATGTGGAAGTCACTGGTTAGGAAGCAAAAACAATGGCAGGCCTCACTCTGGCAGGTGAGCAAGTAGAAGTGAGAATGACACGTCGTTTTCATCCGTTACATAAACTAATTCTACGGAGATCATTTTTCGAAGGACAATGAAAAATCCTGACAGGTTTTTGAAATTTGGTCCCATCTGATAAATATTATAATAGTAATACATCATATATGTATTTATTAGTTTATTTATTATAAAACTTATGTAATAGACATAAATAAATATTAACACAAACTAAATAGGTCCAGGGAGTTAAGAACTTCAAATACGGATTGAAACACAAAAGGAGAGTTAATGTAAAGCAAATTATTACTGTATTTCATTGCCTCAGGTAATGCAGAAAGAAAATCCTTCACTCCAAACTGCAGTATTTTTCTCCTAACCTAACTCAAAATGTTCAAAACTCCAAAAGATGCTTGAGACCCATCTAGTCCACTTCCCTGGCGAAGAAGTTTTGTTATCTCAAAGTAGAAATTCTTGGGAAAGAAATACTTTAGTCTTCCTAAGTCAGTCAGTCTGTAACTAGCCCTCAGGATACAGTAGGGATAAAAGCAAAGGTGGAATCAGAGGTGGCTTGGACATTGTTGTGTAATGATATGTCTCGTCTTTGTCCTGGGTTCCTGGGAGGGAGCCTCTAAATCCTTGGAATTTCCCAGCGATAGGAGCATCTTCGTTACTCATGGTGGGCTCCTCCGTCCACACCTGAGTTAAGAAGATGACTCATAGTGGGTCCCTAGATGGCTTTAGAATGGGGGCTGGCCATGCCAGAAAGACTGATCATGTGCTTAGAGAGTTGGGCTTTGAGCCACGTGATAGCAGCCTGACCTCCCAACCTCTGAGGAAGGAGCGGAGCTGGAGATTGAGGTCCATCATGTGGCCAGTGATCCAATTAATAATACACACATAATGAAACCCCAATGAAACTCTGGGCACCAAAGCCCAGGTGAGCTTCCCAGGTTGATGATTCAAGTGGATGTGCCAGGAAGTAAGGCGTCCTGAAGACACCCGCAGCTTAGTGTTTGGGACCCTCCCAGACTTCAGCCTAGGTGTTTCTCCATTTGGTTGGTCTTGACTTAAATCCTTTATGATAAAACTGTAATCATAAATGCAGTGCTTTCCTGAGTTCTCTGAGGGATAGTGAGAACCCGTGAATTTATAGCCAGTGAGTCAGAAGTGCAGGTGGCCTGGGGACCCCAGAGCTTGCAGTTTACATTTGAGTGAGGGCAGTCTACAGAGGACAGTGCCCTTGACCTGTGAAGCTTGACCTCACTCCAGGTCGCTGGTGTCAGAATTGCATTGCAGACATTACTCTGTGAACTCTAGAATGACAGAATCAAAGGGGAAACCTTATTACCAATCACAAAATTATATTAGCTCAGAAGAAAGATATGATTAGAAGCCAGATCTGCAGAAACTTGAATCCAATTCTCCTTTAATAGAACAGGCTGCTTAGTGAGCTTAGGTAAGCAGGCTACCGTCCCAGCCTCGGTTTCTTCATCCGCAAAATAGAAATCGATCATAGAAATCAAGAGTTGGCAAATTTTTCTATAAAGTGTCAGTTAGTAAATATTTTAGGCTTTGTAAGCCACATATGATCTCTGTCTCATATTCTCCTTCCTCTTCCTCCTCCACCTCTTCCTTTTCTTCTCCACAAAAGTCTTTAAAAATGTAAGAACCATTCTTACCTCACAGGCCGTATAGTGCTGAGCCCTTATATAAATGAAGTGCCTTTGTACTTAACAATCTGATTATATTCCAGTGCCCACCTTAAGGAAATAATAGCTTAAATTTCTATTATTAATACCTTAAATTTCCTAGGGAACTTAGGTATTCAAACTTTTATTACACGAGTTAAGAAGTTGGTTATGTCTTTTTCCTAATTTTTACGTATTAATATTTGAAAAGTATCTATGGGTAGTTTTCCCTTGGCCTATAGAAGAAACATCTCTAGGGAAAAAGAGCAGTCATCACAGAGCCTTTTAACAAGAGGCATGTGCACATACACATATGCACACATTCCCCTCCTCAGAAGAGTTTCAAGTTCAACTATGGCCTCCACCCCATATTTACAGAGGTGTTTCATAATCCTTCAGAACACAGACACATCAAAAGCAGTTCAGCCACTGGGGAAGCACTTGGGCTGATTATTTCTCCTAATCAAACAGACACAATGAAAATGCTGTGCAAATGCAAAATGTGATTATTCTAGCCTTGGCAGACACATTTCAGAGGCCTTTTCAAGACCCCACTTTGCACAAACCACATCTCGCCAAATATAGCATCTGTGATCCACTTCTACCCAAGAATTCAAAAGAAATAAACACAAAGGGAACGCAACACTGATGGGTCAGGATTTCTTATTACTGCAAATGCTTATTGGTTTCTCTTCTCTCTCTCTCTCTCTCTCT
>CM052445.1:4614989-4697072 GCA_028533085.1 Varecia variegata
ATTCCTTCTAATCGTCCCCAGGGAGGTAGAGGCACCAGGCAGGCAGAAGCCAAATGTCACGTACAAGAGACAAACATGTTCATTTGCTTCAACCGTCACCCAGTTCCACATGCAAATCAGCCTGTCGTGTTTGCTCATCCTCACTGGCCACATGAGCCTAACGCTGTACCCCATCAGCAAGCTGAACGGAACCTTCTAGACACGCGTGGTCAGATCCAAGCAAGTCCACCTGGAGGCCAAGGTGTTCTCCTTTATTCCCAATTCCACTGACACAAAATAGACTTTTCCAGGAGGGTAGCTTTTCCTGACTCTTTTGTTGATTTGACATTTTGGGTATCACGTTTTCTTCTCAGACACAGAAGTGAGAAAATTTCAAATATGAGAAAATCTTTAAAAAGAAAGAGCGTTGCCAAAGCGGAGCAGACGGAAGCGTCTGAATCCCCAGTGTCACCACCCAATCCAGCGTTGCCAGGTCCACGGGGGTGTCGTAAATAATTGTGATGGGAAGCACAGCTATCTCTAGTTGAGCCCACTGTTACTCTGAGCATTCTCTATGCATAAACCCATCCAATTGTCAGCGATCAGAGGAGGAGCATGCTCGGTTTCAAGACAATAAAAATGGAGCAAAGAGGAATTAAGCAACCACCTCAATATCCACAAGTTGAATTTTTCATCTGTCACTATGAGAATCATCTATGTGACTGTTACAAACAATTTGGGGGAGGGGTTTCAAGGAATTTCCTGAAATGGATAATTAAATATCTAGTGACTAACTGAATCTTTCATCTTTATTAGATTTGGGGGTTTTATTTTAAGTATCAATAACCGTATACCTACAGAATCTATGCATTAAAAATAATCCGTGTAGCCATTCCAGACTCACAGGCATCAGTGGTGGCAGTGAAGACGGTACCATGTGCTTAAGACCAGAAAACCAAGCCCCGGTTACTAGAGATTAAAGTGTCCTGGAGGCAGGAACACGCAGAAGAAATCAGTAAGTCAAGAAGGCAGGCAAAAAGGTTAGGGCAGACAGGACGTCATTCTTTCACCAGAAATTCAGGACATTCTGCATGCACAATGTAGACAGAAATCAAAAACCCTCTCCCTGCCTTCAAAGAGCTTGTAACCCGGTAGGGAAACAGACCAGTGCGGAAATAACTAACACCGCATAGACCGTGAAGTGTTTCCTTTCACTCGGATTTTCTCCATCTCAGCCTGTTCTCTGCCTGCCTACAACTGGCCCTTTAAGACACAGCGCAGCGTTTCTCTCCTTTGAGAGGTCCTCCCTCGTCACACAGCCCAGGCTGGGCTGGACGCCTCCCCCTACGCACGAGCCCCCCAGGTGCAGCCAAGCAGGGAACAATTCTGTCTCAGTCTCGCACAGCTACATAACCCTCTGCAACTGTCCGGCCTGTTTATTTCCCATGTCACGGTGACTCTGCTATGTGCCTGCCCTTCCAGTTGACAGGATCTCCACTCGGACCAGTACGGACTGCGCCTCACTGATCTTACCACTCTCAGCAACCGCCGTGGAAGAAGAGGAGACAGTGAGAGGTACGGGTGTCAAAGTAGGAGAAAGACAGGGATGGGGCAATTGGTCCGAGAGATTTAAGATGCCTTTCACTATAAAGTCAGCCACTGCGCTGCATCTAAAGGCTTCCAACAGGTAAACATGGACCAGAACACCCCACGCAGCGAGGCAAAGCCGTGAGCAAGCGTGCCACGTGAGCAGCTACGGTGTGGGCTTCCCAGCACCCCCCCCTTCACGTCTGTGCTCTGCCCTGCTCACACGCGGACAGACAGACACGAAAGACAAACCCCTTAGCTCTGCTTGCCTGCACAGCACCTCCTCTGAACAGGAGGAAAAAGAGTAGAGAATGGAAAAACTATTGTGATGGACCAAGCATAAGAGGCTAAAATGACCAAGCATTGAAAATACGTACAAAGTGACACAGACGTCGAGTGAGATATGCTCTAAGAGATGCAGATCAGGCAAGGTGCTCACTCAGAGGAAAGGTGTCCAGGCCATACCCGGGATGCCAGAGGAGCCGCAGCTG
This sequence comes from Varecia variegata, assembly GCA_028533085.1. Classification (NCBI taxonomy): domain Eukaryota; kingdom Metazoa; phylum Chordata; class Mammalia; order Primates; family Lemuridae; genus Varecia; species Varecia variegata. The sequence goes on from CM052445.1 coordinate 4,617,047, forward strand.
ACCTCAGAGCAGAGAGGAGGAATGAGTAGGCACAGCCTGGCCGCTGTCTGGGCGACAGGCAGAGGAAAGACAGAGGCCTGGCATTTTCCGATACTCTTCCCCAACCCATTTAATTTCTGATCATTTAAATAAATAGCTCCCCCTTGAAGGAAAGGGTTTTCACATCAGTGAACTATGAAATGAAATTGGAAAGTTAATACAACCAAATTAATATCTGTATAGTATGATATCTTTAAGACCAATAATTCTATTAAAATAAAGGAATCGGAGGCCCAAGTACTAAAAGCATAGCATGCTGCTCTCGGGCAAGAGCTCACCATTCTGCCATGGGCACCACTTACAAAGGGACCGAGTGTTACAGAAACCAGAAAGAACTGCTCCAAGCTCTCAGTAATGTCTGACATACAATCCTGGGTCACAGTTGATGGCGTATTCTTGCTCTGCAAACTGTTTGTCAACGCACGAGTAGCAAGGATGGCCACAATCAAAGAGTCTTGTGTAATGTCCTGAGCCGCTGACAATCAGACTCTGGTCACCTATGTCAGGAGACGTTGCTCTGGGGGACAGGGAGGAAGGAGCATGACTCAAAGGATTATATCCCTCCAGAGTTTAGAGACACCCTCTGAGACTAAATTCCATGCCAATGCAGACAAAATGCACTTATAACATGCAAAAAAAAAAAAAAACAAACCAGCCACTCTAAGAGATCAGTAAATGAGATGCTCCTAAGACCAGAGTATCCATTAAAATTCTACAAGTAGCGAAAGCCATTGGTAAGGTGCCAACCCAGGCTGGGAGGGTCCCCTTGGATCAGCACTGCAGGCTGAGGCTTTCCCAGCCCGGCTCTGCTTCCTTCTCTCTCTCTGCCCCAGGTATCAGATCAGCCCTGCCGCAGGAAGGCTTCCTGGGCCCAGTCCCGCTCCCTCCCCACCTTCATCTTGCAGAGGCGTTGCCCCAGTAAACCCCTCTTACTCCTAACTCCATTCCAGTGTCTGCTCAGTAGAGGACCTGAGTTGACACCTCTCCTCTAGCCCCAGCTTGCATTTTCACACTCCTGGAAAGAACAGCTTCTGGCTTTATTTGGATGATGACAACAGTGCTCGAACAACTGCTATATGGTGGGTTGATGACAGACATACCAACGGCAAAGCAAGTGAAATATACATAACATTTGCAAAGAGAGAGCCCAGCCACAAAGCATAGAGCACCAGACACAAAAAGACTGCAGTTCAGCCCAGAGTGACACATTCCACAGCATCTGTGCGGCTCAGGAAACAGGTGAAGCAGCAGCAAAGCTCCTCAAACGCTCAGGGAAACCGACATCAGAAATGCACACTGCGTGAAGAAATCATTCAGCTTGTAGTCTGCTGGCCCTTATGCGCACAGAAATCACCTGCATTAGTTTCAAATGCCAAAGCAGGTTGGCAGAGTGAGGGATGAGGTTATGGGAATTTATTTTGTGAAGACACATCCCTTAAGAAAAATGCAAAGAAAGTACAAATGCTTTCCAAGGCATGGTTTTATATGTATGAGCTCTAAATCTTCATGAGTAAAGATGCTTTATTTAAAAATCATTAATTATCCAGGACATATAAAGTGTTGCTTAGATTCAAATATCTCTCCTTTCAGCCTCCTTTCAGATGACTAGAAACATCACCCCAGTCACAGCATGTCTAGAAACTCTGTTACGGCTGCTGGTGCTTTCTCCCTGTGATAGCACATCTAGGGTTATCATGGCCTAGGCAACTCAGGCCTAGCGTGGTGTCATATTCGAAGGCATACAATTCAAATAGGTAACAACAATGACAGCCATGATGGTGTTGAAGAAAAAGCAGTTTCCTTCTTCGCTCTGTGGACAAAGGGGGAAGGAATTCATAAACGCCAGCAGCCTTCTTCGTGGTTCCTACTCTCCTCCACTCTCCAGCCCCAGCCCGTCTGGATGTGCTCCTCGGTCAAAAGTTAGACTGCGGGGAGGGGAATCCCCCAGTAATGACTGACTTGCATTAGGAATAGTTCAGCATCCTCCCCTGCAATGACTTTCCAGATACCTTTATTTATCTTCCAATATCCCACATCTGCCAGAAAATCTTGATTGTCCCCCCACCTCCCCCGAAGTAGATCCTGAATCTGACCCCCCCTCCCCGCGACCCTCACTTGCCCATCCTGTCTCACCTGGACACTGCAGTAACTTCCTAGCTCAGCTGCCTCCTTCTCTTATCGCTCAGGAGCCTGTTTTCCACACGGGAGACAGTCATTTTTAAAATGGAAAAACGGAATCAGTCAGTCAGCTCTTCAAAACTGTCCAGCAGCTTTCCATCGCACTCGGAGTAGGAGTAGAGAGCAAACTCCTCACCGTGGGCGACAAGGCTCTATTCCAGACACGCTGGCCTTCTCCACTGTCCCTCCTAAGCGTCCAGCCCCCTCCCAGCTGGGGCCTTAGCTCCTGCTGTTACTGTCCCTTGGGTTTACAATAACCTCAGCTAGAACTCCCTTCTGCAACCAACATCTCTGGTCCCTTATTGTTTGGGTCTCTAAACCGAAAGCCAATCCCCCAGGAAGGAATTCCTTGAAGGGAATACAAGATGTAACTGCAAGACTGGTACAACTCATCATCAGTAGAGACTCGCTTTAGGCAACGCATCTGCCTAGCTCAGTTCTCTCACTGTCCCCTTTGTTCTGAGGGTGCACATCTGTCAAATGGCTGGTCCCTTAGGTTAAAAACTCAGTCTTACAATAAACACAAAACTGCCGAACTCTATGGAAAGTTCGCACACCTGACGATGGCATTGTTCACATAATTATCTCATCATGGCTACTACTCCAGATAAAAGTCATAATTCCACATCCAGCTTGATGAAACCTAAGAACAAATCTCCTAATCTTCTTGACCACAAACACTGATAGGCTCCTGAGAGGAATTAGAAATAGCAAACTTACATAATTTACTTATATAATTTTATAAGTACTGTGCAAGTTTTTTATTAAAGATTCTATCAACTGATATGGTTACAGTTGTCAAATAAAAAAAGTTATAATACCATAAGAGCACTTGTTAAATATCTAAAATTCAGCTACTGTATTGCCTCAAGGTTTATGTAACCTTCTTTTTGTCAAGAGTCACTTTTTCACAAGAATCTCTCTGTATGTGTGCGTACTTTATAGTCCATCAAGGAATTCTTCTACCTGGCCCACTTAGGAGCTTCAATTGCATGTTTCAGATAGCAAAGGCCATCTCTGTGTCCACCTTTCCCTTCTAACTGTATTACTCCGTAATTTAGAATTCTAAATTGAATCCTGTATTTTCCTTCCACAAACAATTACTTGCCTATTGTTAACTAACTCAATGAACTCTTCTTTTCCTACTGCATATGCACAGTTCAGGATGAAACATATTTATTATATTTGAAGTTATCATCAAATGTTTACCACTGTGAAGCACTGCATCGCAAAGATCCTTTGTCAATTATCCACACAGGTATAACTGATAAGTATAGCTATGAATAACCAAAAGACCAAAACCTATAAAGTATCATTATTATAACTGTCCAAAGTGCATTAAAATGGGTATTTGTGAACTAGCAACCCTTATACTGCAATTTGTGTGCTTATGTATATATTTTGAATATTCAAAACAATGTTAATCAGATAAAAAAAAACAAAGACCAACACTGTGCTGTCCAGTATGGTTGCCACAAGCCACACGTGACTATTGGGCATTTGAAATGTGGCTAGTCTGAATTCAGATATGTTGTAAGTATAGAAAATATACTGGATTTTGAAGATTTAATATTTAAAAATGAATGTAATTTGAATGTTCCAATACAAAGAAATGATGAATGTTTGAGATGATATATATGTAAATTATCCTGATTTGATCATTATACATTGTATGCATGTATCAAAATATCACTCTGTACCCCCAGAAATATGTACAATTATTGTCAATTAAAATTATTTTAATTAAAAAAAGAAATGAAAAAATGAATATAAAATGTCTTAATAATTTTTATATCGATTGCATGCTGAAATATTTGGGATATATTGAGTTAAATAAAATATACTATTGAAATATTAATACAAATATGCTCACATTATATTTCTATTTGACAGTGCTAGTTTAACTGCTACAACTTCACTATTAATAGTTATCTTACCCTTCATCTGTTTCCTTCCCGTCAACTATCAAAGTCATTTCTTTCCTCCCTGCACAGCCCTCCTCACTCCTCAATTAAACTCACAGCTTGTATCTAATGGAGGAAATGTGATTTCAATACCAGCTTCAGAATAACTTAACAGGGAAGATAGATCTGTACCCAAATCCACTGTATCCTAAAGCTAAGTATTGACGCCTCACCTGGCTATAACTTAGCCCTCTGGGAAACTCCCCAATTCCTCTGATTTAAGGATCAAAAATGGTGTAGAGAAATCCAAGCTGAAATTGGAAAGTTTTTTACTCATCGAAACACTTTTCTTATAGAAGTTTAGTCTGTGCTTAGAAATAAGCACACATTCAGTTTACCCTTGTTTCTAATAAGATAACAAACTAAATACAGCCCTATCTCAGATTGGGGACAAATAGAGGAAAAAAATGCTGCAGGCAGGCACACTAGTCACTAGTCAGAAGGGACAGCTCAGGGCAAGAACAGGCACAGAAGAATAAAAACACAGGAGTTTACCAAGCTCAGCAATGTCTGAGGCTGTAAGTTAGAGGGAGGGCATAGCCCTAAAACTGCAACCACAAAGACAGCCCTGAATAGGCACAATGCATCACTTATATTCACAATGACCATTTTAAATCATTAAGAAAAGTTCATATAACACTTTCCTAGGCATCCTGCTGCTTTGCCCTAAGTTATTTTTAATTCAAAAGTTTCCTATTATGTCTTGATAAATTAAACATTTAATTTTAAATGTTTTAAATTACATTTTCAAGCATCAACCTTACAGGTTTAATTCAGTACCTATCGCTCAAGGTAAAGAAGATATCTGCTGTTTTAAATATTTGAGATCTGTCCAGAAATATAAATGTCTAAAACAATATATAGTGGTGTATCTTAAATACATCTGTGTCTATAAATGCCTTTATAGCCAGTGAATTACTACTACATACTTAATACAAGCTTAAATAGGATATCAATCTTTAATAGCGCCTTTCTCAAGCACACTGTTTTGGTCCATGGACATTAAAAACAGTTGTAAGTTTACAAGGAGAGAGAAGTATCTAAATAGACTAGAATAATTTCAGTGAAGAAAAGATTGAGATGATACTCTTTTGCACCTAAGGGACAGAATACAACATCCTCTCAGTGTGTGTTCAGCCCCGACAGTGGGAAGACGCCGGAGGTAAATACCCATTGGTCAGCCATTCCCTCCAACCCAGGAGACTCTGTCACTACCAGCTGAGCAGGTCACCGACTTCTGCTAAGTTCTCTAACTAGAACCTGTGGACTCCTTTAAACTCATGAAGATATAATTTCTTATAGGAAAGGACACCTTTTCCCCTTTTAAACTCTACATTGAGATTTTGAAAACTGAACCCAGCAGGCTACCTGGTTTTGGAATAACGTAACTTTCCACTACTACAAAAACAACCCATGTTAGGTGATATCCAAGCAACTGACTCCCTCAACTGTACTGTGGTAAGCCTAGAATATCTAAGCCAATTTAGAAGACAAAAACAAACAAACAACAAAAACACCAATAACCAAGGGAATATAAATTAAAATGAGATTATTTTACCTCATAAATTGACCATGTTTGAAAATGAAAACTAGACTATCCAAAAGGAGAATGACACTAGGTGGGATTAGTAGATTAAGCACTGCAAAAGAAAGGATTCATGAATCTGAAGACATAGCAACAGAAACTATCCAAAATGAAGTGCAAGGAGAAAAATATAAACAGAGCCAACAGGAACCTGAGACAATCTCAAGAAGGTCGAAGGTATATACCTCTGGAGTCCCAGGGAGAAAGGGGGGTGGAGAGGAAAGGGATATAAATATCTGAAGAAGTAATGTGGAAAAGTATTTCCAGATTTGATGAAAACTAAAAACCCAAAGGTCCAAAAGCTCAATAAACACCACACAGGATAAATACAAAGAAAAACACATGACGACACATCATATTCAATGGCAAAACCAGCGGTAGCCAGAGAAGACATATTACAATTTGAGGAACACAGATAAGAACTATTTCAGACTTACCAGTTAGGAGGAATAAGTTCTAGTGATCTACTGCACAGTACGGTAACTGCAGTTAATAATAATGTATTAGAAAAAAAGCTACATCAGACTTCTCATCAGAAGCTATGCAAATCTGAAGACAATGGAATAATATCATTAAAGAGCTTTTTAAAAAAACTGTCGATTTAGAAATAGAAATAATATCTTTCAAAAATGAATGTGAAATAGATTTTTTTAACATAAACAAATGCTGACAGAATTTATGAACTACAAGAAAAGTTAAAGGAAGTTCTTTAAGCTTAAGGAGAAGAATAGCAGATAGGAACTTAGATCATACACACAAAAATAAAGACTTCCTAAAACAGCAAACATGTAGGTAAATGAGACATTTCCCTTTAATAAATTTCTTTAAAAGATAAGTAAATATAATAGTGTATTTTGGGACTTACGAAATACCAGGAAGTAAAATGGATAGTACAAAGGATAGAAGAGGAGTGAATAAAAGAATACTATAATAAGGTTCTTAAATGAGTCATAAAATAATATATTGTTATTTGAAGATAGAAAGTGACAAATGAAAAGATGCATATAGGAAATCCCGGAACAACCACTAACAAACAAAAACGCAAAGAGCTACAGTTAATAAGCCGAGGGTGGAGATAAAACAGGACACCTAAAACAATTAATACTTTAAAATTTTTTTTATTTTTAGTTATCATGTGTACATAATAGTTGTATATATTTTAGGGATACATGTGATGTTTTCATACAGGAGTACAATGTGTCATAATCAAATCAGGGTACTTGGGGTGTCCATCACCTCAAGCATTTATCCTTTCTCTGTATTAGGAACATTCCAATTCCACTCTTTTATTTAATAGTTATTTTTAAATATACAACAACCTGTTGTTGACTATAGTCACTCTGTCGTACTATCAAATATTAGATCTTGTTCATTCTATCTGACCAAATTTTCGCACCCATTAACCGTTCCTACTTTATGTTTCCTCCCTGCTACCCTTCCCAGCCTCTGGTAGCCATCACTCTACTCTCAGTCTCCATAAGATCAATTGTTTTAAATTTTAGCTCCCACATATAAGTGAGAACGTGTGAAATTTGTCTTTCTGTGCTTGGCTCATTTCAGTTAACATAATGTTCTCTAGTTCCATCCATATCGGTGCAAATGACAGGATCTCATTCTTTTTTATGGCTGAATAATATTCTACTGTGTAGATGTATACCAGTTTTTCTTTATCCAGTCATCTACTGATAGACATTTAGGTTGATTCCAAATCTTGACTATTGTAAATAGTGCTGCAATAAACATGAGAGTGCAGGTATCTTTTCAATGTACTGATTTCCTTTCTTTTGGATGTATACCGAGCAGTAGGATTTCTGAGTCATATGGTAGTTGTATTTTTACTTTTTTGAGGAACTTCCATACTGTTCTCCATAGTGGTTATACTAATTTACATTCCCACCAGTAGTCTAAGAGGGTTCCCCTTTCTTCACATCCTTGCCAGCATTCATTATTTGTCTGTCTTTTGGATAAAAGCCTTTTAACTGGGGTGAGATGATATTTCATTGTAGTTTTATTTGAATTTCTCTAATGACTAATGATATTGAGCACTTTTTTCATATCCCTATGGGCCATTTGTATGTCTTCTTTTAAGAAATGTCTATTCAGATCTTTTGACCATTTTTAACTGGATTATTTTATTTTTTCCTATTGAGTTATTTGAGTTCTTATATGGTCTAGTTATTAATCTCTTGTCAGATGGGTAATTTGCAAATATTTACTCCCATTCTGTGGGTTGCCTCTTCACTTTGTGGATTGTTTCCTTTGCTGTGCAGAAGCTTTTTAGCTTGATATGATCCCATTTGTCCATTTTTGCTTTGGTTGCCCATACTTTTGAGAAATCCTATGCTCAAGAAATCCTTGCCCAGACTAATGTCCTGGAGTATTTCTGCAATGTTTTCTTCTAGCAGTGCCATAGTTTCACATCTTGGATTTAAGTCTCTAATCTATTTTTATTTGATTTTTGTACATGGTGAGAGATGGGGGTCTAGTTTCATTCTTCTGCAAGTGAATATCCAATTTTCGCAGCACCATTTATTGAAGAGACTGTCCTTTCCTCAATCTATATTCTTTCACAATACATTTTCTTAAAAGTAAGAAAAGAGGAAAGAAAATAACAAAGAAGGGATCGGACAAGTATAAAATAAGTAGCGAGATGATAGATTTAAACCCAACCACATTGATAACTACATCAATTATAAATAGTCTAAATACTCCAATTAAAAGGCAGAGATTCTCAGATTGGATAAGCAAGATCCAACTATATACTGTCCACCTTAAATATAATACAATATACAATATATATAATAAATTTAATAGACAGTTTAAAAAGGAAATGGAAAAAGGTAACGTGCAGACCACAGAAAGAAAGCTGGAATATAACAACATCAGACAAAGTAGATTTTAGAACAAGAAATATTACCAGGGTAACAAGGTGTATTTCATAACAATAAAGAGGTCAACTCACTGAGGGGAATTAACAATCCTAAACATTTACACACGTCATAATAGATCTCAAAGTAGAAATAGACAATGCCACAATTATACTTGGAAACTTCAATACTTCTTTCTCAGTAATTACGACAACAAGGATAAAGAAGATTAACAGTGATAGACAAGATATGCTCAACACTATGAAGCCACTGGGCACCGCTGACACTCATGGCACTGCACCCCACAAGTGAAGACGCACGTGGATCGTTCAACAAGAAGAGCATAGTCTATAGCTACAACAAGTCCTGGCACAGTGAAAAAGATTGAAATGATACAAAATATGTTCTCTGACTACAATTAGAAATCCATAATGGAAAGCTCTTTGGAACATCCCCAAGTATTTGAAAACTAAACAACACATTTCTAAACTGTAGGGTAAGACAAAAAAGTAAAAAAGGAAATCAGGAAATATTTTGAACTTAATAAAAATAAACATCAAAATCTGTGTGATGCAACTTAGAGGGAAATTTGCAGCTGAAATGCTTGGATTCAAAAAGTAGAAAGGTCTAAAATAAATGTGTTTTCTTTAAAAACTAGAAAAAGATGAGCAAATTAAATACAAGGTAGATAAAAAGAGAGAAATAAAGATGAACAGGGAAAACAAGAAAAGAAAAAAGAACAAACGAGAGAAAATTAAAGTCAAAATTGGTTCTTTGAAAGTATCTTCTCTTTCTATAGATTTATCTTACAGAAGTCATAAGGATTTTTTGCAGTATGTTTATAATAGCAAAAAGTCAGAAATCATTTTGTTATTCTATGGAGAGAACTTTATTAAATTATATTCTGTCTACATGAGAATACTATGCAGCTTTTTACTTATTTTTAAAATTTTACTTGTACACAATAATGGGGTACAAATGCAATGTTGTTATATGAAGTCAGAGCTTTTAGTGTATCCATCACCTGAATAATGTACATTGTACCCATTAAGTAATTTCCCATCATCCACTCTCTCCTCACCACAAGTCTGCATTGTCCATCATTCCACACTTTGATTCCATGTGTACAAATTATTTAGCTCCCACTTATAAGTGAAAACATGTGGCATTTGTCTTTCTGTGTCTGACTTGCTTCACTGGCCTCCAGTTCCACCCATGTTGCTGCAAAAGACATGATTTCATTCTTTTGTATGGCTATGCAGCTATTTAAAATGTTACAAAAAATGTGTAGTAACCTGGGAAAATATTCATGATACGTTAGATAAATAAAGCAGGTTATAAAGCATAATGCCATTTCCCTCAGTTTTCCAAAAAAGGTTATTTTGGGCAGATTAAATAACAGAAAGATATAAGATCTCTATATATTTATAGGTGGTAGGCTTATTACGAGTGCTTTATCTTCCTTACATGAGTCTCCCTCAGTTTTTCTCTGTTGCCTTTATGTGCTTTTTTTTATATTACAGAATTAATTATTTTAATTTGTTAGTTAAAACTCTTAAAAAAAAAACTAAGCTTTAAATTTTCCATGTTACATTAAAATAGTTCTTATGCAGAAATAAAACCAAGTACCTACATCCAACTGATCTCCAACAAAGACACAAACATACACTGGGGAAAGAACACCCTATTCAATAAATTGCACTGGGAAAATTGGATAGCAAGATGCAGAAGAATGAAACTGGATGTCTATCTCTCACTATATACAAAAATTAACTCAAGATGGATTAAAGACTTAAATGTAAGACTGAAATTGTAAAAATTCTAGAATAAAACCTAGGAAAAACTCTTCTGGACATTGGGCAGGGCAAAGAATTGGTGACTACGACCCCAAAAGCACATGCAACAAAAACAAAAATAAATATTAAATGGAACTTTACACTAAAAAGCTTCTGCACAGCAAAAGAAACAATCAACAGAGTAAATAGACAACCTGGAGACTGGGAGAAAACATTCTCAAACTGCACAGCTGACAAAGGACTCATACCCAGAGTTTACCAAATAAAGCAGCAAGAAAAAAACAAACAACCCATTAAAAAATGGGCAAAAGACATGAACAGACATTTTTCAAAAAGAAGAGATACAAATGGCCAAAAAAAATATGAAAAAATGCTCAACATCACTAATCATCAGGGAAATGCAAATTAAAGCCACAATGAGAAATCACATCCCCCCAGTCAGAATGGCCATTACTAAAAAGTCAAAAAACAACAGATGTTGGCATGGATGCAGTGAAAAGGGAACACTTATACACTGTTCTTGGGAATGTAAATTATTACCACCTCTATGGAAAACAGTTTTGAGATTTCTCAAAGAACTAAAATTAGATCTACCATTCAATCGAGCAATCCCACTACTGGGTATCTACCCAAAGGAAAAGAAGTCATTTTATATAAGAGATACCTGCACCCAAATGTTTATTGCAGCACAATTCACAATTGAAAAGTTATGGAATCAACCTAAGTGCACATAAACCAAGGAGTGGATAAAGAAAATGTAGCATATATACACCATGGAATACTACTCAGCCATAAAAAAGAATGAAATAATGACTTCTGCAGCAACTTGGATGGAACTGGAGGCCATTATCCTAAGTGAGGTAACACAGGGATGGAAAACCAAACACCACATTTTCTCACTTATAAGTGGGAGCTAAGGTATGGGCACACAGGGACTTACAGGGTGGTATAAAGGACATTGGAGATTCAGAAGGGAGCAGGGTGGGAGGGGTGAGAGAATAAAAACTACCTATCAGGTGCAATGTACACTATGTGGTGATGGGTACACTAAAAACCCAGATATCACCACTATACAATTCATCCATGGAACCAAAAACCATTTGTGCACCTAAATCTATTGAAATAAAAAAATATTAAAAATAGTTCCTAATTAACAATTAAGGTAAGATGGTCTAGTGAACAAACTCTGGGTTAACCTTAAAAAATTGTATTAATTATTTGTCAGAACCCACATATCTCTTCTATTTTAACAAGGCAGAAAAAATATTATTTAGAACAGAGATTAAATTTTTAGTTTGTTCATTTAACTTGAAAAGCAATATAAAATTAACATTTAACACACTTACTTAGGAACTTTCCAGCTATCTCACTGTTCTTTACAACTGGGCTTAAGAAAAGGAAAGTTATCTTACATGAACCTCTAAGATTTCTGCATGACATTTAGAAGGAAGCTTTATTATTATTTTCTGCTTAGCAAAAAAAATATTTTGTTCAGCTGTAGTCAGATTTATTTTGGATACATTTTGGATTTGCAATGTTCTTCCCACAATAAATATTTCATTCAATGAGAAACTTCATAAAAATACCAAGTGATTCACCACTGCAGTCTCATTAGAAGAAGATCTGGAGTTGGCAAAGTGATATAGTTCCACAAAAAGATAGTGGAGTGAACAACAAACTCAATGTTCTGCAGGCATGGTTCCAGGCTTTGGAATCCTGGGCAGAGGCATTTTGTCCTGATCAGTTACATAAGTTATAAATTAACTTGCTTAACATATTTGAATGCCCATGACAGTCGGGAAAGTAAAGTAACGCTCTAGTTTGGTGGGAGGGCGTGCGGAAGGCAGCAGTCGGAGAATTGCATCCATAAAGATATTTGAAACGAATTCTGCCCTCATTTTTCTTGGGGTTATTGAGGTGAAAGTAAGCGACACAGGTAAATATACACTCTGTGTGGTGTTACAGAGATGTAAGAGTTGTGTGTGACGCATTCAGAATCAGTACAGCTGCTCTTCCTGTGCGTGGGGGGTGATCAGGAGACGGTGAGGCCAAAGTCTCAGGAAAACCATCCCTGACACTCGGAGCACTTACTATGCTCCATGGATATTCCCTCTCTCTCTCTCTCATTCGTGGCAATTCCACGGGGTACGTATTAACTTCATTTCATAGATAAGAATCTTTATTTATTTATTTTTTGAGAGACAGAGTCTCACTATGTTGCCCCAGCAACTCTAGTGCAGTGGCATGATCATATAGCTCACTGAAGCCTTGAACTCCTGGGTTCACGCCACTCTCGTGCCTCAGCCTCCCAAGTAGCTGGACTACAGGCACTCTCCACCATGCCCAGATAATTTTTCTGTGTTTTTTTTTTTTTTTTATAGAGATCGGGGTCTCGCTATGTTGCCTAGGCTGGTCTTGAACTCCTGGCCTCAAGTGATCCTCCTGCCTGGGCCTCCTAAAGTGCTGGGATTACAGGTGTGAGCCCCTGTGCCCAGATAGGAATCTTATAAGTTGATTAACCGGTTCAAGTTCACAATTGGTATTAATAGCAGAGCTGGGGAGGAAGTCAGCCTCCAAGCTCCTCGTCACTGCCCATCTTGTACCTATCTACACCTCACTGAGGAGCCACCAATGGGTCCTCACCTCCAGGCATCTCTCAATCTTGCCCCATCAAGTTTCTTGGTCTTCTGCTGATCCACCAAGGGCATTTGCGCTTTTGTTTCCACTCTGCCCAAAGGCTCCTCCCGACACCTTGCTGTCCTCTATGACAATCTTACTCACTATTTGAGACCCATGAATCCTCCTTTATAACCTTCTCTGCAACCCCTTAAGAATTTAAATTGTCTCTTTCTTACACAGTCTCTGTTTAGGAAGCATAGTAGCAAGAATTTACACTAGTACATGAAGATGTATATTTTGGCTAAAATGTTTTTGAAAAATCAATACTTGACCAAAGTCAGCATTCCTCAATTCAGTCAATAAAACCAGTGCCTCATTTGTGCTAGGAATAGTCTGGCTCACTCAGGCGAGGAGGAGACAGTGGCTGCCCTTCGTGGATCCCTCGGCGCAGAGGAAAAGGAGACAAGGAAACAAGTCATTTCCAAAGAGAATCCAAGTGCTACCAAGAGCACAGGTACCTAGGGGAGGGGGTTTAGATTTCACAGTTGTTTAAACTTAAATCTTTTCCCTTTCAAATGAAAGTGTATAATTCAACTTATTTTGGTCATGCTAATTGCATTAATGGCTTTAAAATCATTTCATTCCATTCAGAGAGCATGGAATGTGTTCTAAAACACAACACAAGGATCAGTTGTCTTTAAAGATAACTTCATAAATTTGACTTTATTAAAATTAGAAACTTGTATTCATTGAAAGATATGAGGGAAAGGAACAGGCAAGTCACAGACTGGAAAAAGATATTTGCAATACCTGTATGTGATGCTTGCGTCCAGAATAAAGAATGCACACAAAACAAGAACAAAATGTGAAAAACAAATGAGCAAAAGGCTTGAACAGGCATTTCACTAGGAGATACACAAAGGACGAGTAAACACATGAAAAGATGCTCAATATCTCAGTCTTGCTGGGACACCTGATAAAAATAAAAAAAAATAAAAAAAATAAAAAAGAAAAGATGCTCAATATCATCACTCATTAGAGGAATGCTAATTAAAACCATGAAAACCATAAAGAGATGCCACTACATACCCATAAGTATTCCTTAAAAGGGGGGAGAGAGAGAGAGAGAAAGAGAGAGGCTCCTCATGTTGACCAGAATATGCAACAAATGCTGGTGAGAATGTAAATCAGTTCAACCACATTAGAAGGCTCAGTTTCTAGAGCTAAGTATACGTCTACCCTACGATTGAGGTAATCTATCCCTAGGTATTTTATCCAAGATAAATTAAAAGTTATGTCCACAGAAATATATACAACAGCTTTCTCCGTAATAGTCAAAAATGGAAACTACCCACATGCCCATCGGCAAAGGGATGGAGAAACAAGTGGTACTCTCGAGCAGCGGCACGCCACGCACAGCTGCATCTTGCAGACCAAATCTGCTGACTGGAAGAAGTTAGACAAAAAATGACACACTGTACAATTCCACTTATATGAAGTTCAACGGCAAACTAATCTGGGGATTGATAGAAATCAGAGCAGTGATTGCATCTGGCAGGAAGGGGGCTGTCTGAGAAGGAGCAGAAAGGATCTTCTAAGGGTAACGGAAATAGTCTATATTTTTATTTGGGTGTTAGTCACAGGTATACAAAAATTCATTGAGCTATGTACTTTGGATCTCTATATTTTATATGCTAAATCTCAAAAATAAAAGATATTAAGAAATAAAATATCCCAAATGCACTTGTCATTTAAGTGACTTATTCTACTTACAGTATTCTATCACTCAATGGATATTTGCTGGTCACCTGACAGGTGCCAGGCACCCTTCCAGGCACTAGAGCTACAGCAATGAACCAAACAGAAATCCTTGCCCTCATGTGGCTTACATTCTGGGGGAAAAGAGAGATAATAAACAAAATAAACAAAGAATTTACACAATATTTTATAAAAAGAAAGGTAAGGTAACCAAAAATTTTACAAGCAAATGGGGATAGGGAATGTGAACTGCAATCAGTATTGATCACATAAATTGCTGTTATGTTGAATCCTGATGGACAGGCACATCCAATAGGCACATATGATAAATCTCATGTATAGTTTGTTTTTTAAGTTGCATTTCCATTTGAACATTGTGAAGTAAGACTCATTCCCCTTACCTACTTGGAGCAGCAGTTCTCTCTCCTTCTTTACTAGCTTTACTTGAAATTAACTTACTATCCTTTCTTTTTTACTTGTAAGGCAGAGTTTCTATTATTTATAAAGCACTCAAGGGAGGAAAAATCCAATAAAGCTCATATTTGTCCTTCACTATATCTTGAGGAAATAGTAGTATTTCTTCCTAGGAGAATTTTCTTGTTAAAATAAACATAAAATTCCATTTGAAGTTAAGATTAATCATTACAGGTTGTATAGCTTGAAACTCTAAACTTTTGTCCAGTAGGTTTCATTTGCTACACATAATGGTACAACAAGAAAAATATCAATCTGTCTCAAAGTTATAAGGATGAAATTAAACTAAAAAAATAAACTTAGTCTATTGGATTTGGCAGTAATTTCTTGGATATGACACTAAAGGCACAGGGAACAAAAGAAAAAATAGACAAATTGGACTTCATGAAAGTTCAAAACATTCTGTGGATTAAAAGACACATTAACAGAGTAAAAAAGCAAATGAGGGAATGGGAGAAAATATTTGTAAATCATACATCTGATAAAGGATTAGTATCCAGAATATAGAGAGAATTCCTAAAACTTAATGACAATTAAAAAAACAACCAAAAATGGGCAAAGGATTTGAATAGACACTTCTCCAAAGAAGATATGCATGCAAATGGCCAACAAGCACATGAAAAGATTCTCAACATCACTAATCATCAGGGAAATGCAAATCAAAACTATAGTGAGATACTGCCTCGCACCCATTAGGATGGCTACTAACAAAAAAAAAAAAAAAATACCCAGAAAATAACAAGTGGTGTTGAGGTTGTAGAGAAATTAGAACCCTTGTGCACTGTTGGTGGGAATATAAAATGGTGCAGTTGTTATGGAAAACAGTATGGCAGTTCCTTAAAAAATTAACTATAGAATTACCATATGATGCAGCAAATGCACTTCTGAGTATATGTGTACCCAAAAGAATTGAAAGCAGGGTCTCAAAGAGATACTTATACACCCAAATTCATAGCAGCTTATTCATAATAGCCAAAACGTAGAAGCAACCCAAGGGTCTATCGACAGGTGAATAGGTAAGAAATATGCAGTATACACATACATTGGAATATTATTTGGCCTTAAAAAGAAAGAAAATTCTGACACATGCTTCAACATGGATGAACTTTGAGGATATTATGCTAAGTGATCCCAGAGACAGAAAGCAGCAGGATGATGGCTGCCAGGGGCTGGGGGAGAAGGAAAATTAGAGTCAGTGTTTAATGGGCACAGGGTTTCAGTTTTGGAAGATGAAAAGAGGTCTGGAGATGGATGATAGTGATAGTTATACAACAATGTGAATGTACTTAATGCCACTGAACCGTACACTTAAAAAATGGTGAAGACAGTAAATTCTGTTATGTGTATTTTACTACAATAAAAAAATTGGGGAAAAATACCAAATAGCCGAATTGTTGAAAAAAAGCATAATACAAAAGCAGGACATTGTAGTGTTGGGTTTTTGTTTACTATGGCAATTTTCCTGGTAATACAATAATACTTACATAAAGTATGTCTGAAAGAATCATAATTTGTATCTAGATTACAAAAACCTGAGCCCCAAGTTCTGGGTAGATTGATAAAATGAATAAATAGATAGGCCGGAGAGGCCCAGGTGAGCTAAAAAGGAGATCTCCCCAAGTGCTGCACAGCACACGCAGCACTGAGCACCTCAAGCCTTGCTCCCACCACAGGGATTTGACACAAATCACTGTCAATCCTTCTGTGCTCACGTCCCTGACAAAGTTGTTTCATTTGTAAGGTAGGGACAAAAGCATTCAGTTGCCAAAAGCAATATATCTTGACAAACAGTGCTTTAGATTCTTCTCCCAAACTGGACTTTTCAGCTGTTATAACTTTTGCCAATTACAAGAAGTTGCCCAGAAATTCAGAATTCAATTCACGTTCTTTGGATTTCTATACTTTAACAGCCATCACACCACTGTTCGGAGCTGTAAGAGTAAATTAAACACCTACCAAAAATTCAGCATGATATTTAAACTAAGATAAACAGTTTAAGGGTGCTAAGTCATACAACCTATTCACAAGACCCGCAGAATATTAGATCATTTTCACATATAACCACCGAATTTCTTGCTGCTTACATACCACTTAATTCATTTTAAGTTTTCATCTAGATATTTTAATGGAAAAAGTTATTTCAAGGGTCTCAACGTATTTAAAATATACCTGGCTGACATTTACAAACTGAAAAATTATTCCCTGGATAATCATCTAGGCTGTTTTGGCTTCATTTTAAGCTACAGGACCTACGATCCCTGTCTGGGCGTTAGTGGCAGGCTGGCCATCTGCTCAAAACACTGCTACTCTGCACACCCTCCTCGGTCACCCACGCCCCGTGTAGATAACATCTACACTTTTTAAAAAACTTTGTAAGGGGCGCCGATTACCTATGGAGCAATATCTTCTCCAGCCGTGGGCGAGAGGCATGGTGTTCAGTCCTTTACACCCATTACACGAAGACTAAAGCAGCAGTGAGGTTTCGAAGCATTAAGAGCGCTCACGGCTGATCCCGTGATAAGCTGGGGGGATTATATTACGCCTGCGACTGTTGTGTTCCAATTCACCTGGCGTAAAACATAGCTCTTACGTACGAGAAACTTAAGATGGATAGAAGAGAGCTATACACGATGACGTGGAGCAATACTTAATGGGGGGGAAAAGTTCACCTACCAAATTAGCGAAGGGCAAACAAGGGAGGGAAGAATCCTACTCAGTGGCATACGCTGACATACTAAATACGATTTCTAAATGAGTGGCATGCCTCCTTGGCATCTGATGACTCACTCCTAGAGCCGGTGAGACCCAGGCTTCCCCAGCATCTCTGCACAGCTCTTTCCGTCCAACTGCACCTTCATACACAATTGTTACACCAACGTAAGCACCACCATCAGGTCATTCAAGAAGGGGCTGGGTGACACGTGCACCCCACACACAGAACTTCTCCCTCCTTAATCTTCTCTCATAAAATGATTTTAATACTCGAGCTCTACAGACTGCAATGATCTCTCAATATGATAGCTTTTGGTTGACATTGATATAGAAAATATCTGAGTCTCCAAACTCAATATATTTACAAAAAACCATATGTGGGAAATGTGTCTAGTTGAACCCTGAAAACAAGTGGTGGAAAGTTAGTAGCATCACAAGACATTTTGAAAGCCTGCCAAGCAGCAAAGGGTGTGCAGAGGTAACGACCAACATTATCCTTGAACATGATGGCAAAATATCAGGCTCTTCCTTATGTAAAATGGCCTGATAGAGTCTAGAGCCCCCCACACAAAGACGTTTACGGAGATCAACAGGACAGCGAGCACAGCTCCCTGTTGTCATTTTTTCCACACTGAAGCACCTCCCACCTCCAGGGAAGAGTTCAGGTGGCCTCGCTGTGAGGGAGACCCTGCAGGCAGAGACCACACCAGCCTGGCTAACAGCCGCGGAGTTGAAATGTGGGCACTGAGCCCGCCTGCTGACTGCTGGGCACATCCCGGGGATGTTGGGGGGATGTGGTCTTGTATCAAAGCACCTTTCTAGATTCCTAAGGGAGAAATTCAACTCTGGACTCAGTATCAGAAATAGCTCGGTGTCTCCAGAGCAGAATTTTCCTCCTGTGATGGACACTAATTCTCACGAGAAATCATGGCTCTTTTTTGCTTTAGCTGCTTAAAGCCTCTGGGTCAAATATATTTTGCTCTTTGACCTCCATCCAATTTTGTCTCACTTTTCCCAGCTCCTATTTTGTCTTCTCCCCTGTTCTCTCGCTTACCTTCAATGGTGACACACCATGCCGTACAGGCACGTGGGATAAATGATTCTTCCACCTAAAGGACTAGAGTGAAACAAAATATGAACAGGAATAGAAACCTGGCATAAATAGGCTGAATTTGCTAACAAACTTGGCTGAAAGCTGAAAGGCAGAGATTGTATTTTCTAATTCATCTCTTACTGTCTTTGACCATTTATAGAAAGTGAAAATTCTTCTATAGAAATCATCGTGAAAGGCTGATAACACTTAAAAGCTCTTTTGAAAAGGAGAGACGGCAGTTTTTATCTGCGGGCTCCTGTGTTGAGGTTCACTGGTCTTCCCCACCTTGTAAACCTCCTACCTAGACCTCCTCTCATGTCTCACCTGCCCTCAAGGTTGAACCGTCCCACAGTGAAAAATCAACTAAAGATCACAGAATGCCCCAAAGATATTCACTGATTTAAGATTTTAAAAAAATATCGCAACTCTGAAAAATAACAAACTGGTGAAAACAGCAAACTGGTGAAAACAAAAAATTAAAACTCATCATATTTCTTTTTAAAAGGACAAACACGAAAATGTTAACAATAGTTATCTTCTTTGGGCTTTAAGATTATGGATGCCTTGTTTTTTTATATTCCTATTCCCATATTTTCTAAAATGAACACATTTTATGATTAGAAAAAGACTAAAATGGAAAGAGCTGTTTTATTTTCTATAAAGTCTTATTTTAAACAAAATGCCTTTCTTAATATTGTATTAATAAATTAAGGCTGCTGTATTTAATCATCCACATATAGTCTTCTATACCTAAATTGGAGATACAGAATGGCAGAGAATCCTTTTGGGAATTACGAAGATTCCGGAATATCAACCTGTTTAAAATTTGTCTTACTTCCTCTGTAAAGCCGAATCAATGCTCTCTGAGCCTCTCTCCCTACCTATTCTTTGGACTTCAAATAAAGCAGGAGCTTCCCTTAATGTATTTTCTTTAAATTCCATTTGCAATGCTGACTTAAAAGATGCATGGCTCTCTAATCCTGTTTGATGGTAAAGTTTTACCATGAAGAATCTCTTAGAAATGCTAAACTCAATCTCCAGCAAAACCAAGAAAAGCTTTGTTTTAAAATAGTTGTATTGATTTTATTTACACTGATTTCCTGAATGTATCACAGCTTCAAAAGCTTTGACAACTGACTTTATAGGGCTTTGATCTGTTGAAAAGCCACCAGATTTCTTAGCATGAACATATCCCCAGGGGAGAAGAGAGCAACATATGTAAACATCTGAGTTTTTATTAAAGTTAAGGCAGCAATATCAAGACCATCGAAATACTGTTCTGAATCCACCAACTGACTAATTCTAATGCTGATTGGGAAGGTTAAGGGGCACACCTTCCAAGTCATCCCAACTTGACTTAAGGCATATTTGAAATCTCAGTGCTAAGAGGAAGTTTTATGCCACAACCCCATAAAAAGATTGCCAGTACCTTCAATTTAGTCAGAAAAGGCACAAGTGTGCACTTGAGCACGTGCACACACACACACACACACACACATGCACACATACACAGAGGCTGCTTTTTTTAACTGTGCAAAATTTTTCATGAGACCATTTTACCCTAGGATTTAAAATAAAATTAGAGGAAAAATAAATAAGACTCTTATTCAATGGTAATTCCTAAAATTAATAGTCTGCATTATATTTTATTTATGCAGGCCTCTTAAAGAAGAACAGAGACACAAATCAATATAATACAATAAATATATGTTTCCATGGGAGAAAAAACCCACAAGATCCATTAACTGTGCAAATAAGGTTCAGAAGGAACAGACAGTACGACCCAACAAAAAACAAGGAGTAACCTAGACCATTAATTCTGGTGACATTTACACCAGAGATGTACACTTGAGGCTAGATGATTCCAGAAGAAAGATCCTACAAATCTTATGTTGATAAAAACAAAACTTAAACTTACTGGTGTTCCCTCCCAGCAGATACAGTGCACATCACTGACTGATTGTATAACTAAAGCTCTCCTATGCCCAGAAGCTCCTGCAGTTCGGAAGACGGCTGTTGTTTTCTACCAGATTCCTGTAGATTAACACACAGGAATCCAAGGTGCCCCAGCACAGAGCAGCTGACTAGGTCCCAACAAGAGTATTTAGAGTCCACAACGGGCCCCTGTGGTTGCTTTCCCATAAAATAAACTCCCCATCACCACCCAGGGATGAGATGAGATGAGACATAAAATGCTGCCCAAGCCATGCGCACATCTGCAATGCAGTGACATGTCCCTAGCAGTGGGAACACATCCCTGTTGGACAAGATAGCGTGTGCACACAGCAAGCCTGTTTGTACTTTGCACCCTCCATACTAGAGTATTTTGTACAGGAATAAAAAATTAAAGAATATGAGGCAAACCATCAACAAAATTATAGCTGAGTAATGTTGGAGAAAATACCAAAGGATATTTATTTTAACTCTGTGACAGGCAGCCGGTGTACTTAAAAAGAAAATGGATAAGCAAAAGAGCATTGTGGTTCTCATCATACCTTGGGCCACGAGCCCAAGTGAGCGTCCTGAATCACTGACATGCTGTGGGTCAGTGTCCTGATTGCAACCCTGGGGCACCAAGAGCCCCAGTGCCAACCGTCTCTGGAGAGTTCCTGGCACACAGCAGGGCTGACCACCCCCCTTTCCACTCCCGTCAAGCACTCCACTTCTAATGCAGGATAGTTCTGTGTGGAACTAAGCATGTGAGCCCAAACACGGGAATCAAGTATGTGCACGTTACTTCCAGATACGCAAGCAACACTTGAAGACAGACTTGAAACCTCAAATGTGAACTGCAGGACACACCTGCGATCTTCAGAGAAAGTCCATACCACGTCCTCCTCCTCCTCTCCCCGAGCCCCCACTCATCCAATCCGCGAAGAAACCTACTGGAAAATGCCTTTTCCCTGTGGTCACAGAAGGACGCAGGACAAGGCTTAGGAACTCAGACAGACCTTGCAACAACTCAACTCTCGCAGAACAGAATAAATAGAAAAAGTAGAAGTAATTCTCTAGACTAATTTAGATATCTCTAAAACTGTGAAGAAGTACATAAGGTACCTCATTAAGTGACTACGTTCCATTCCACACAGAGCCAAGAAAACCCAGTGTTTGGCTGTGTCTCTTTAGGTAGTGCTGGAAAGCCTTGGTCCAAACTGCCCCATCATGAACTCTGTTCTAGCAGAAATAAAACGTGTACACTGAAAAAAACGTTAGGCTCCACCAAAGAACTTCTACCACTTAAGAAAATGTAAACATCCAGAAGTCTACTTAGTTATGCATCCTAGGAGGATTTTCCTGGGAGTGCTTCCTTTTGAGAAGTGTAAACACGCTCGTGCCATCTGCAGAAGAGTTGACAGGAAGAAGATAAGCTTGCTGGGACTCACAGAACCTCCGTCACCCTGGTTCCCAGGAGCTCAGCTCCTGGCTGGGCTGTTCCTGCCCCAGCAGCTCCATTCAGGCCTCTGAGGCCCCTGACCAGCCTGCGAACGCGGGACAAGATGTATCCCCAGGATTTTGCTAGGAACCACCAAAGCCCCCAAACTAAAGAGATCAGGGTTCACACCAGGAGAAAAAGCTCAGTCCACGTTTATGCAAATCTGAAGATCCCCAAGGAAAGAAAGTCAGTTGACATGCTTTGCCCGGGGTTTCTGTTCCACCCCAGGGTCCCTGGAAACATTCTGTTCCCTAGGAGAGCCCTGTAGATAAGGCACAAAAGCTGTCTTCTGGCCATGAGCACTCAAGCGCGTGGACACACAAGGGCTCCCAAGGTAAACTGGTAAAAAAGAAAACAAAAACCCAGCGGATGCTGGCTCCTGCACCGAGTGATGTGGGCTGGGCTCACAGCACAGCCCCTGTGCGGGTGGGTCCCTCGTGCATAAACCAAGCTCCAGATTTTCAAAGTGAAAACACGGAAAAGCAATTCTGGTCATCAGTTGATGCGTGGATAAACAAAATGTCCATACAATGGAATATTATTCAGCAGTAAATAAAGGAATGAGGCTCAAATTCAAGCTACCACATGGATGATTCTTGAAAACATCATGCTGAGTAAGAGAAGCCAGACACAGAAGACCACGTATCATGTGATTCCATTATAGGAAATGCCCAGAATAGACAAATCCTTAGAGACAGAAAGTTGATCACTGATTGCCAGGCACTGGGGGTGGGGGAAGGGGGAGTGACTGCTAATGGGTGTGGGTTGCTTTGGCGCGTGATGAAAATGTTTTGAAATTAGGTAATGGTTATGGTCAAATGACTTTGTGAATATACTAAAACCCACTGAACGGTACACCTTAAAAGAGTGGATTTAATGTATGTGATTCATAACGCAGTAAATAAATTTTTTAAAATTCCTGCACTTTTCTGCATGTAGGTTATATTTCAATAAAGAATTAAACTTTAAAAAATAATACAAGCTCACATTTTACAAACACTTCATATTAAAGCAAAATTATTGCTTAGTTAGAAGAAATCAAGCTAGTACTAAAACTGGATCTCAGATAACCTCGGATTGTTTTTGGGAGCTCAGGAGGGAAAAAAAACAATTCCCATTCCATTGTAACTGTACAGGCTTTTTCTTTTTTCAAAGTAAAAGTCATCATTCAAATTTATCAATTAAAATCTGCTTAGAGAAAGCATATATAATTAACAGTGTTGCTGTTTAGCCCCTAAACAACATCTTCTGGAATTGCTCTCTGCCCAAGATCAATGACAAGTCTTTACCAAATCCAGCTGTGCACAGCTGCTCCCATTCCTGCACAGCCTCTCGGCAGCTTTCGGCATACCCCATTCTTACGACAACCCTATTTGGGCTTCTAGGAATTCTCCCCGTGACTGTCCCCTTCCTTGCCTTCCTTGTCCCTTTCCTTGTCCCCTTCTTTGGCCTCTCTGCTCATGCTGCACATTCGAGAGCTGCTTTTACAGAGCCAGGCTTGGGACCTCTCTCACGGACATGAGCCCACATGTGGGGCTGTTTACTAGGACCTCTCCACCTGGAGGTTCTGCATGCTTCTCCAGCTCTCTAAATCCAGAACTGAACTGTTTACCTTTCCGAAAATCTAGTATTGATCTAAGCACTCAAACCATAAACATCAGCGCCATCACTGATTTTCTGCCTCTGAGATAACTGGCTCCTAAACCTTCCTGCTTCCACCTCCAGACTCTGTAAAAGCCCAGCCCCTCCTCACAGTCCCACAGCTGTCCCTGTCCTCCAGGGCCCCAGCCTGGCCCATCACACACCTGCTGACTCCTGCCCCAACCACCTGACCTCTGGCCGGGCCCTGGGCAGTGCTCCCTGCCTGGCGACCCTGGGCTCCTCCCGGCCGCACGAGGAAGGCTGCTCACCACCCCAGCACAGCAGACAAGGCCCTCCTGAGTCGGGCTCAAAGTGATGCCTCCCGCCTTGTCAATTCACGATTTCACCCAAGCTTGTGAGGAACATGTGGCTCCCTGAGGGCAGCGAGTGCCTGCAAAACCACAGGGTTCCACACATGTCATTTGGCAGTCTATTAAGGTTACTCATCTCTTGAATAATTAATACACTTAAAAGAGAAACATTCAAGGAGTCCAATGGCAGCAGCATGAAGAACAGGCCCCCTGCACCCATCCATCCCTCCAGCTGCCCATTTCCTCCCTAGGGACAATGGGGTGCATCCCCCAGATCTGGGGAGTCCTTCTAAAGAATGAACACGCTAGATGTCTCCCTTCAACTGTAACTCCCTATTTCCCCTGGCAGGGCAGGGAGAGCTCACTATCTATTAAAAACCCTGTGCTTCCTTGTCCACGTCCTGGCGTTGTCACCAGCTGCCTACCCGGGGACATTTCCCAGCCCTGCTCTTGGGTCATGTGATGAGTTCTTGCTAACAGCACCTGAACAGAAGTGACATGTGTCCAGGCTGGGCCGAGGCTGTCAAGCCGCTGTGCTGACTCCACTTCCCTTCCTCCTTCCCCAGCTGATGCTGAGAAACATGCAACCTCGGAAGGACCCTGGGGCACCAAAACCTGCGGAGCCACTCTGTGAGCAGCACGTAAGTCTGCCACGTTGGAGCCCTTACAGATGTGGGAGCTTGTTACACCTGCTAGCGTTACCCCAACAAACACACACCTTGCCAACTCTTCACACGTAAAACACATCAGACATCCCCTCCTCTGGGAGGCTACCTTTGGCCGCCCCCCACTCAGGGAGATTGAGACAATGTTCCCTCTGTGGTCCCAGAGCACTTTGTTCATATCTTTAAAAATCACAACACAGAGTCTCGCTCCGACACCCTGGCTAGAGTGCAACTGCATCATCATAGCTCACTGCAACCTCCAACTCCTGGGCTCAAGTGATCCTCTTACTTCAGACTCCTGAGTAGCTGGGACTACAGGCGTATGTCATGATGCCCGGCTAATTTTTCTATTTTTAGTAGAGACGGACTCTTGCTCTTGCTCAGGCTGGTCTCGAACTCCTGAGCTCAAGCGATCCTCAAACCTCAGCCTCCCACAGTGCTAGGGTTACAGGTGTGAGCCACTGCACCCGGCCTCTTGTTATTTTTAATCTTGATTTTTTTCTATTAAATCTTTTGAATATTTTAAACATTTTCTTGAGGGAGAATAATAAGGGGTATAATTTAACTCTTTAAAGGATTAGGTATGTTAATGCAGTTCCTTTTTGTTGTTCTTGGTTTTATTGTTTTGTTTTGTTTTCCCTCCAGAGTCACACTTATGTGAATTGCTAATAAAAATTTTTCTTGGAAGGCAAGTCCTAATGGGGCTGGGAGAGAGACAACAAACAATATCAACTTTGACGATTCTGTCACACTTCTCATGTTCTTCTAAACCAGTGGTCCCCAACCTTTTTAGCACCAGGAACCAGTTTCATGGAAGACAATTTTTCCACGGAGGGTTGGGGTGAGAGCCAGGGGCAGAGCTCAGGTGGTGACGTGAG
This sequence comes from Varecia variegata, assembly GCA_028533085.1. Classification (NCBI taxonomy): domain Eukaryota; kingdom Metazoa; phylum Chordata; class Mammalia; order Primates; family Lemuridae; genus Varecia; species Varecia variegata. Next base: position 4,643,060 of record CM052445.1, read on the forward strand.
GCCTGGCTCCTAGCAGGCCTGCATTTCAGTGCTGTGCATTTCAGTGACGCCCAGGGACTGGGGACCACCATTCTCAACCACATCACAGTGGAGCTCAGCAAGAACGCTGACATGGTTAGCTAGCTTTTGGGGGGAGGGAGGGGAGCTTCTAGCTTTAAAAACAGAAACAGACCGATCTTGGGCAACAGCTGGAGGAAATGCAAATAAGCAAAATGAATATTTAAAACAACAGTAATGGAGCCCAGACAAGTACTCTAATGATAGTGTAAGGGAAGAGAGAAGCCCAGTTGCTGAGACGTACACGCTGAGTACTTACTTCAGGGTTTGTACCTCAGTCAGTTCCCTAATTTTTAAGTGATGTGCAGTATCTCTAATTATCAAAAAACCATTAATAACTAGAAAACAAGATGACCCACTATCATCACTGAAATGCACATGATCTATCAGGAAAAAATTCAGGAAGTATCTTTAATTACATAAATTAAGCCATCTTTATTGAATAGCTTGAGTGAACTTGTTTCCAAAAAGAGTTTTGGCTGAATATTTTACAATTACATTTCAAAGGAAGCCTATAAATATTTAATCTGTTTTGCAAGTCACTTTCCATTAAGTATAACAGTAGTGAGACCTAAACATGTGCCTATGACAGGGACACCTGCTCTGAGGACAGGACTGGGACTCTCCACTGTGCCTCATGAAAGAGGTTCCTCCTCCTGCGTGTGTTATGGCTGGTCCCCAATCACCTTCCCAGCTCCGTGTCCCACCCCTTCCCACCCAGGACGTGGCCCAAGCCTTGCAGGACAACTCGCCTTTCTAAGGAGCCATGTGCTCACAATGCCCTGCTGTTGCTGGGCCCTCTGCCACCTTGAGAAATTTTCAAACCTGAGTCAAACCTTACCCTTCTGACACCTTCATGCTCACATTCCTCCTTCAAACTTTGCCCACACTGTCATCAGACACAACTCATATTTTTATGATTATTTATGCACACCTCGCTGCTGCTCACTGGCTTGTGTAATCCTTACAGGGAGATATTTAACCTTTTTAATCTCTAAATCCCAAGCACCTATTGGTCCTCAATATGCAGCAGACCTTAAATTACCTTGTTGAAAGGAAAGATCTGTGTCAAACAACTGATCTCCCATTAATAAAACTGACCAACAAACATCTAAAAAGACGTTCAACTTAATAGTCGTCAGTAAACACAAATTATAAGAATGGAAACGCATTTGACATCCTTTAGATTGGCACAACCTGGAAAGACTGATGATATTCAGTGTTATTCTGGCTAAGTAGAAACAGGTGCTCTCATAGATGGTCATATAAATATAGAGTGGTACAGCCTTTAGCAAAAATAACATAGAAGTATATGACAAAATTCAAGACTCAATTCTACCTTTAGGACTCTTTCATATAAAAATATTTTAAAATGTACACAAAAGTACATATGGTCAAGGATCAGTCAGCAAGCTTCGTCAAAGCCAGACATCCTAAAAGTTTATCAATGAGGGAATCATTTCATTATCTTTGTGCATACATACTATGGAATATATTATACCATTTAAAAATAGAGTAGACATGTATAAATATGGAATGATACCAAAGATAAATTAAGTAAAAAAGAAAGTTGCAAACATGTATAACCTGATCCAAAATTAACGTATGAAAAAGAAAAAGAAGGAAGGCTGTGTGTATGTAAATGGACCTACAAAGATTCTGTAAGTGAACTTCAGGTGATGCACACTGTTCACCGATCTCGGAGTCGGAGGCTGGAGGAGTGAAAGATGACCTGTGTGAAGCTCGTCAGAATCAAAATAGAGTTGCTCGTGTTAAGAAGATCCTGACACACAGAGATGGGGAAGACCGTGAAGAGAGGGTTCTCGTGCTTGCAGGCCTGATAATGAAAACTACCATAAAAGACTGTGAAAACTACAATCTCCCACAAAGGCCATCACAATCTTACCCAAAAAATACTTCCATGAGCACATCTGCCCAGCAACTGCCCGTCCAAACTTGGACTGGTGCCACCCTTGTTACTGATCTTTGTAGACAAGGATAATTCTTTCAAATGATTATGTAATCCTCCGCATTTTTCCCTTTAAAAATCCTTGTCTTCCTTTACCTCCCTGAATATGCACATAATTTACCATGGCATGTGTATTCCTATTGCAATGCTCTCTCCCCAAATACACATCTTTTCTTTTAGAGGGCCTCTCTCTGTTGTTTAGCTTGATGCATGTGAAGGTCAGATTCATTGTTTTATGAAAAGTATGATTATTAACAGGAATTTCTTATGACAATATATCCAAGTATCTTTTGGTAATTAAAAAAAAAAGTTTGTACCAACAGCAAAATGGAGAATGCAAGGATGTTTATTGACAGAAGTCTGTGATGACAATGAAGATTTTTAATTCCTTGGTATGATGGGGACATTATAAAAAAAATCTCCAAATGGAGTCAGTGTAGCTCACCAAATGTGTGCTCTCAAATCTCACCTGCAGCCCAACAAGAAATATTACAAGCAAGTCAATGCCTTTAAAATAAACATCCTTTAGTCTACTGAGTAAATGTGTATGCCAAAAGACATTACTGAGATCAATAATACATGCTTTCAAAGATGCCTCTGTATGTATTTATTAAGTCCTTAAGAAATTCTTTGTATTACTCTTCTCTATTCATAAGTGTTTTGTAATATTGATACTATAGTGAAGGAACAAGCCAGAAAAGAAAGGGCCATGATATGCCTTTGTCTTTTCTGAAAACCAGAACTCAAGGTTTGAGCCCTCCACCTGCTTTCATCACTTTCCAATAATTGTTCTTGTCAACATTTGATAACTGGGGGACTGGGCTGGGGAGGCTGTAACCAGAGTCTCAATTCTAGGTACTACATGCTGTGGAAAAATGGTGATAAATTTTAAAAAAGCAAAAAAGAAAAGACATTCAAATATCCTCAAAGAGGACCTTCATCAGATGTTGCCTTTATTAGCCCTGCCAGACCTCAGAGTTCAGCAGCAAATATATACACACAGAGGCTTCATCTGCAGAGATTTCCATGGCACCAGACAGAGCCAGTGCCAGGCTGTGTAGATCAAACTCCATTTTTATTTTCTTCTTCCTACTGTGTACTTCCAGGCCCATGCAAGTAAAAGGTAATAATTACCTGTGTAATTTTCAAGTTACCATGTAGTTTACTCCACTTTTAGAAGGAGAAGAGGGGAGACCATACATTATGGAGAAACATGTCAAAAAATTTAAAAAAGATAGTTGCAAAATTCATAGCCATAAATGTCTACATCCAAAAGTCAGAAAGATCACAAATCAACAATCTAATGAATTGTCTCAAAGAGCAGGAAAAGGATAAGCAACCCAATTCCAAGCCCGGCAGAAGAAAAGAAAGAACCAAGATCAGAGCAGAACTAAATGAAATTGAGAATAAAAGAACTATACAGAAGATTAACGAAACAAAATAAACAAAATTGACACACCTCTTGCTAGATTAACCAGAAGCAGAAAAGAAAGGACTCTAATAAACTCAATCAGGAATGAAAAATGAGAGATTACAACTGATACCAGGGAAATACAAAATATCATCTATGAATACTATAAAAATCTCTATGCACATAAACTTGAAAATGTGGAGGAAATGGACAAATTCTTAGAAACACACAGCCTCCCTAGGCTCAACCTAGAATTAGGATTCCTGAACAGAAAGAAATAGAATTCCTGAACAGACTGATATCAAGTACTAAAATTGAAGCAGCAATAAAAACCTTCCTAAAAAAACAAAGTCCCAGACCAGATGGTTTCACACCTAAATTTTACCAGACCTACAGAGAAGAATTGGTGCCTATCCTGCAGAAATTATTCCACAATATTGAGAAGGAAGGAATCTTCCCCAACACATTTTACAAAGCTAACATCACCCTGATACCAAAGCCAGGAAAGGACTCAAAAAAAAAAGAAAATTACAAATCAATATCCCTTATGAAAAATATAGATGCAAAAATTCTCAATAAAATCCTAGCAAATCAAATTCTATTCTATTCTATTCTCATATCCAGTCAAGAACAGGGCTCTGGAAGGACCCGGAAAACAACATGTGCTCCTCTCTAAGTACCTGCTCATCCACTGCAGTGCCAGAACCCCTAAGGGGATATTGTGTGTGAAATAAATTGTGATCTGTGCATTCTATGCCAAAGTGATTAATAATATCTTTAAAGAATTTGAGCTCTCTGTAGATCTAGAGTTGTATCACATGTTACACAATAGATGAAATCCTAAATATTTCATACACAGTCTTGGAACTTGAATCAAAGTTTCAGAAATGCAGGGAAGGCAGAGCGTAAGTATCCCTGTAACCACAGGAGGACATCCAGGGAAGTAATTAAAAAACAAAGGGGTTTGTGCAGAGCTGTTTATATCTACACCAGCTAATTCTGAAAACTTAAGTTTGCTGGTTAAAGCTTGAGCTCACTCAGGGAAGAACCAAGACGTCCAGGGGCCTGCGTGCCCTCCACTGCCACCACCAACGTGCCAATTCATTGAGAACTATCTGCGAGCATGTTAATTGGAGCATTTAACTTTACGAATTAAACATTAAGCCCATTTCAATCATCACCAAAAATTTTATTTTGTATTCGCAAGATTGCATCTAAAAGCATACCTGCTGTTCAATGGAATAAGCTCAGGATATCACATTTCTGTGAGAACAGTTTTTAAAACGCGAACCAGAGAGGCACACACTCTTCCGGAGCCTCTTCTCTCCTCCAGCCACAGCCACTCCAGGCCAGCTGATCCCACTCTAGCCTCGCCTTTGATTGCCACTGGGCCCAGCTGTGTGTGCTCCCTTCCTGCCCGCATTAACCCTCTTCCGGCCAATTAATTCTAAAATGGTTCTTTTCAAATGGTTTGGTGTTTTGTTTTTTTTTTTAAATACAAGTGAATCAATCACAGAAAGAAAGGCATAAGTCTGGAAGGACAAGGTCTACTCCCATGGGGCCCTCTCCCCATCCATCAAATTGAAGTCAAAATCTGAGATGTTCTCAACCTTCGGTTTGAAGGTTGCGTCTGTGACCCTTCAACAAAAACCCTTCAATAAAAAAAGCCTCCAACTCTGGGAAGATAATTTATTCACAACCAAGGTATGCACTTTTCCTTGCGTTATGTATTGTATTCCTTTCTGGAACTATTCACCACCTGCCTCAATTCTTTTCTCCTTTCAACTGTCAGTAGAATCATAGCCAAGATCGCCTTTGTTTGGATTGTTAGAAAATATAAATAAAAACCGGGGCTCTTTGCTGAACACCCTTTCCTGGGCACCTAGAGCCTTTATCGTTCATTCACATGACACCTTTTAGCAGCACTTGGTTATTTCCTACTTTTGTACTTACTCTTTCTGACTATTAATCTTATATTTCCAGTTTAATATAAATTCCCTAAAGCAAGGGATCCTATAATTCTTCAGAGGCCTGTGCAGGATCAACACTTGTACTACATACATTACATTAGTAGGAAAAAACAAAAACCTTACCGCTGGTTCCCACTGGCTGCTCCCTGTTTGAATCACAGCACTTCTATTACGTGGCTCAGACTGTCAGTGAGAGAGCGTATTGGGCATTAAGCTTTATGATAGTTTTGTGATTTGAACATTTTGGGGGTGCATGCCCCTCCTTTAACCCCCACTCCATGGCATATGAGCATAAAGCCAGCAGACCTGGTAGAAATGGGCAGCAGAATAGAAGCAAACTCGCCTTTGCAGAGGGTCTACTGAGTGCCAGGGAGTTCACACCTCCGTGCACTTGAACTTCACAAGAGCATGGGAGGGAATTATTGTTATCTCTGTCAAGTTCATACAGCTAGTATGAAGGAGAGCTAGGAGTGTACGGTGATATCTGACTCCAGATCCTTGCCCCTTCCCCTCTCTCATATAATGAAGGGAGAACATAGGAAGACCAAGATCAACACCAAGGACAAAGGCAGTCCTCAATAACCCACACAGTGATGAGGATGAGAACACTTTATACATACGCTGCACATTGTAACACACGAAATGTTTCATTATGCATTATCTGAGTTGATCCCCAACAAAACCTTGTAAGACAGTGATGGGGTTCAGGACATACTACCCCAAAATATGGCACCATGGCATTTGAGCAAATGGCAGAAGCAGGAGGGTCACTCTCACCTTCTCCCACCCTTTTCCCCCGAAGCAGGAAGACCCTCATGCGAGAAGTGCCTTCCCTGTACCCAGAGTAAAGGAATGCCCTTAACTCTGAAGACACAGGGACACAGAAAAGAAGCCAAATTTTGCTAAGTTCCCTCCAGTTCATTATCATTAGATCGTACTTTTTTTTTCCAATCACACTTCTGCACTACTATCCACTTCCTCATCAAACCCAGCATAAAAGATGTACAGGTTTCCCTGTTCTTTGGGTCTTCATTTCTGAAAGCTCCCAAGTGACATAAAACTTGTATTTTAAAAGTTCGTATGCTTTTCTCTTGTTACAGGGTCCTCAGCCATGAGCCAAGTGATGGGTAAGGAAAAGAAACCTTTGCTCCCTTGCAAAGGGCACACTGGTATTTCCCCACGCTTTAGACAAAGGTGTCTGGAGTTAAGTGATTAGACCAAAGCCCCAAGAGGTGCAAGTTATTGACCAAGATTAGAACTCAAGTCTTTAGGGACAAGTGCTGGGAGTCACTGCATTGACTTATAACAGTGGAAATCTAAAACTCTAGAAAGAGAATTGTTGAGCTCACATCCTTCCAGGTTACTTGATTCTAGCATTTCATTGTTGTCTAGCTCTGTGAATTGTGGATCACAGAAGGTGATGTAAAATCATTCTTGTGTGTGGAAAGGGAATGCTGTCAGGGGCAGTTCAATTCATTGCCCCTCTCTCCATACTGCAGGAAGATGCTAGCTTGGCCTCTATTTGCATATTCATTTCAATATTCCTGACCTATAAGTGCATCTGCTTTTTGGATTCTGCTTGGAATTGACTGTAACATCTTACTGGTTCCCTCTTTAACACTATCTCTATGAAAGTCATGATTTAACTTTTTTTTAAAAAGTTATCCTTTAACACAGCAGCATTAGATCGAGAGGAGGCAGAGTAGCCTTGTCCACAAGGAGAGCACAGTTCCTCTGTGAACGTCTAGCACCTGCAAGGCTCAAAACCCTGCTCAGTAACTTCTGCAGGCTCTGCCATGCATTCACAGACTTTACAAGACTGCAAGGCAACGGCAGCTGATGCCTCTCTAATATAAAGCCTCCCTTGCATCTGGGCAAACATCAGGATCTCTTTATACAGTTGCCCGTTTTCCACGTTTGAGGATTTTATTTGTTGGGAGATAGGTTCTGAGCAGGAAGACCTTTGGCTTCCTAGTTGCTGGTGGGAGCATTCATGGGCTTCCTGAAGCAAGCCACCCAAGGAAAAGGACGGTTATGAGAGTCTGTTAGCCTGGGTGCCGTGGCTCATGCCTGCAATCCCAGGGGTTTGGGAGGCAGAGGCAGGAGGATCTCTTGTGGCCAGGTGTTCAAGACTGTAGTAAGCAATGATTGTACTTGTACTCCAGCCTGGACGACAGAGTGAGACCCTGTCTCCAAAAAAAAAAAAAAAAAATCTGAAGGCCTGGAGCATTAGGAAGGAGACCTAGGAGCACAGTACACAATTAATTTCACTTTCAGACACCAGAAGTGGCAATTGACCGATTCCACCATGAAGCTGAGTTGCCTGTTGTGTCCACTGTCACCTATTTATAGGTGCTTAATAGTTTTAATTCTATTTCTATCTGCTAATTCTGACTTGAGATTCGCTGTCCATAAATTAAGTCAGTAAACATCCGGTGGATGTCAGCGCTGTGCGGCACAGAAGGCCGTGTTCTGAAAGCGCAGGGAGTGGACTCCTGGTCAGCATCGCTGTCTTCGCTTGTTAGAAACGCAGATTCCTCGTGTGCACCCCAAACACAGTGAGTCAGAAATCTCCACTTTAAACAAACTTCTTACTAATACACACTGAAGTTTCACTTAGATGGAATAATTATACCAAAAGTCTAAATTGAACAATTGGACTATAGAATCATCAAGTTGGGGGTGCTGGCAGGGATGTTTATCCTATCTGTACCATGAAGTCAATACCTATATTGCCTGCCTCATAGGACTCCTAGGATAATCGAATGGGACAATACATGTGAAAGTGATTTGTATTTAAATGAAGCAAATATTAATTATTACCCAGTTGCCTTAAATTCTGAGGAAATTAGAATATATGAGTCAACGAATTAAGGAATCAATGAAAAGCTATCCGGTGTCTGATGAGATGACAGGCCGTAAGTGTTTGTTGGTGAATAAATGCACTTACAGATTGTCCAACACGACAGCCACACTACAGGTGAAGAAGTTAATTGCCAAAATGGGAAAGTAACTTGGCGAAGACCACAGAGTAGGACTGTGACAAAATCTTGCCTAGACCAAGAAGGCAGGACTTAGGAGTTAGGATTCTGGGGGAAGTGGAGACAATGAAGTCAAATGAGAGAAAATCTTCCTTGGTAGTTGGGACATAGCTTCTTCGGAAAAGGTGAAGATTCAGTCACACCAACAGCACCGAGATGAAGGAAATGCCTGCTTCAGCCTAAACTAGGGGAAACTAAACCACGCCATCTCTGTAAATGGTCAAGAATTTATGGGAAACTGGGGACAAAAGGTCACAGGAGGCAAAGGCAGGCTTCTCAGGCAAGTGTGCAGAAACTTAACACTTCATAAAGTATCGATAAACGGCTTTACTCAATCTGGAATCCAGTGTCCTAAATGGCCCCCCAAGGTGGCCCAAGCTGTCAACCACATGGCAGTCTCAGGTAACGAAGACACCCAAGACCCTACATCACTTACCAAGAAACACAAGTTACAAGTACAAAATATGGTTTAGTTTATTGCTTCACTCAAATAGCTTCAATTTGTGCATGCCTTGATATTTTCAAGCTGAAAAGAAGTAGCTTTCAGTATTTCCTATGAATAAAAGAAAGTAGAAAAACTGAAAGCAAATGTTCAGAGACTAATCATAAATATTAATAAAGTTAGTCATTCTGGAAGAGCTATTGACAACCTATGCTTCTCCTGGGCAATGTGTCAGTCTTGTGGTACAGCCAATTAACCAAATACGGGCAGTAGTGGTGCCCAGCTAATGTTTCCTGAGGGCTTTGGAATCTGTTCATTTTGGAGGACTGGGACGGAGGGTGGGGGGATAATACAGATTCTTATATTTCTATAAAGGGGTTAAGCACTGAGACATCAAAGCTGCCCAGAATCAATGCACACTGTCTGTGCCTGCTGTCTGAAGTCAACAAGAACACACGCCCAGGGCTCTTACCTTCTAACCCTGGTGCCAGGACTTACTCTGATCTCTTCCAAGAGACTTTTACATAAAATCTATAGATAATTTTTTATTTAAAATGTTAGGAAGGAGGGGAGGGAGCAGCACAAACAAATCCAATCATAGCGAGGGGGAAGCCCTCGTAATTACAGTCTGCACGTTGCCAGTGCCCTTTCAGTCCTCGTGTGCGGCAAACCTTTTAATAGGAGTTAGAGAGTTAACAGGAATTTTAATCATTGCAATACGGTTCTCAGATAATCCCAATAAGTCATTCAACCAGTGTTTATTTTCTATAGCAGAACGAGTGAACCAAAGCCAATGCCTGTGTCACGGAGCCTGCGATCCAGGAAGGCACGTGACAAACGAATTCATGGATCATATATTCAACAACAAAAAACAAAGGTTTGGGACAAATCGTGACCAAGGAGTTCCCCTTTAGATGGGGAGGCCACGTGGGCCTTTCTGAAGAGGTGACATTGGGTCAGATGCTTGACTGAGAGGAAGGAGCAGGCCCCGTGAGAGAAGTCCCAAGACAGAGAGGAAAGCAAGTGCAGAGGCCGAGACCCCGCTGTGCTCCGAGGGTCTGAGGAGCAGCAGGAAGCGAGCATGCCAGGGTGCAAGTTAGGAGGACACTTAGGAACAAGTCAGCTAGGGCCCCAGGGCCTGACTGTGTAGGGCCTCCACCCTGAAAAGCTCTGGATTATATCTACATGGGACTAAAAAGCCACTTTGTGATTAGAGCGGGAGTACCCGTTGGTCTGATTAAATCCGTCTTAGTCTAGAGGATACATGGTTGGGGTCGGTGCCTGGTGCACATCCCGGGTGAGTGAAGACGGTGGCTAGGCCCAGGGCCTCAGCTGCACAGGTGGTGGGAAGTGGTTATACTGGGGACGTGCTTCGAAGGCAGAGGCAGCAGGATTTGCTGAAGGACCAGATGTGGGGTGTAAGAGAAAGGGCAGTCAAGCATTGCTCCAAGATTTGGGGGCCGCACAACTGGATGCACAGTGGTGCCATTTGTCAAGGACAGCACATGGGGAAGTGGATGTTGAACTCAGTGTACCCATGAGACATCCAACGAGTCCACCACGCTCAAGGAGAACGTGGAGGTAACATTCTGTGCTGTAGGATCTATAGTGGTGAAAACGTGACTCGAATGCAAAAGCTTAGAAACTATCACAGCTGTCACAGTCTCTGTTTGCTTACAGTGTCGGTTTTCTCAGAAACCATCTCTCACTATCATCTCCTTGACCTACAAAAGCACCATGCTCTTTTGCTTCTTCCCTGGCACATGTGAAATACACACGCTCTCCTGATAAATTATTTACGCGGCACCTACTTTACATGACCTGTGCCACCAGCACCTGACAGAAGAACTAATGAAGAGATGGAGTGACAGCTGGGTTGTGGGGAGCGCACAAAAGGAGGGGGAAATATATAAAAGTAACCAAGGGCAATTCTCCAAGAGCAAAATATACATTAGGTCATCAATCACAAATTGGGCAATGAAATTCAGCATCATGTGTAGTTCTGAGACTTTGCAGCTTGGAATTAATATTATGATTAAGGTTATTAATCTGTGGGAAGCCTCAATTAGAGAGCTGGAGGCATTCCATTTGGGAAAATGGGAACCACAAGATGAGTCCAGGGACTGGTTAGTAAAGACCTTTCAGACTATGTCCTGGGCTTAAGAACAGCCAGCTCCATCTCCTAAAATTTATTACATTTACTTCTATAGGTTAGTGCAAATGAGACTCCTGTTTAGAAATACTGTCCTTGAGATAAGATAGTCATGGAGTCAAGAGTGGCAGGTTTCAATTGCAGCTCTGGTTTTTGACAAGTCATTTAGTCTCTGTGGGTCCCAGTCCCCTAGTTTGAGAGTGAAAGTCAGGCTCTGTGACCACCAAGGTTGCTCCGGCTCTGACAGTCGGTGGTTCTACTCTCTGACCATCCCATGCCACGTGGCAGACACACAGCGAGCCTCACGCCACACCACTGCCGTCACCAAGGCGAGAAAAGAGCCTCCCACTTTTTAAAGGTTTTGAATCAATCTATGGGAAAAGGATAAACCTCATCAGTAATCAAAGAAATACAAATTAAAACAGAGGGTTATTGAGGAATGAAAATAGAGCAGGCTTCAGGGAGATGAAGAGCCCTTATTCTGACGCGATGACCAGGTCTTCGGTCAGTGGTCGAGGAGGAAGACTCTGGTGAGAAGACCTTTGCCCCGCACCTGCTGGGCTTCCAAATTGCTGGCACTTGCCCCTGTGGCTTCCATTTTCTCATTTAAAAAAGAGAGAGAGAGTGGCCTGAACTCCACACTATGTGTGAGCATTAATCAGAGTCAGAAATAGTAACAAGATTCACCAAGTTTTTAACGTAGAGTATCATATTATCAATTCAGGTTGTAAATCTTTTGAAAAATAAGCCTGACTGCACGTATGAAAGACACTCTCACCACAGCTGCTGGATGAATTACTCCTACGACAGGACCTCACATAAAGTCAGGCAGAAAGTTAGCTTTTTGTTTTGGTTCACTGAATTGACAAATTGATCCCTTTGGTACTGGGGGTGGGGGGCACACCCACGCGTGTCCTGCCTGGACGCTGTGGGGTGAGAGGGAGGCCAGGCCGGTGGCTGCCCATCTCCTTCCTGCCGTTGTAACTACATTCACTAGGCTGGGGAGTGGGGGGTGTGCTCTGCCTTTCTCTCCCAAAAAGGCCTTCCAAGAAGCCTGAAACCCTACTCGTAAGTCCTTTGGCAGCAGCCTGGGTAGAAGATGTTTTGAGCTCTACTTCCTTAGGTGTATTCCTTTCGCACCTGATACATTCTGAGCACAGCCTGTAGCTGTAGAAAACAGATGATCTCTAAATAATCAGATGCATGTCTCCATCAGAAATAAAGTCATTCCTCAAGACGTAAATTCCTTTAGCCACCAGGCCCCGAATATGGCGGCTTAAGGTACAGGTTTTGTGTAATAAATAATTTCTTACTCTTGAATAGTGCTATACGGTATCCTAGCTGTCCGGAAGGAGTTATTAGGTAAACTGCTGCCCATCATTAAATAACTCCCTGGTACGCCTGTCCCTGAAGCACCCCTATGTAGCGTTGTCCATTCACATGATCCAAGCAGCTGGACCCAGCCCGCACCTGTCCCCACCCTGAGGATGGCTGCTTGTCTCTGCAAGGTGCACCCACCCACCCAGGCCTGCCAGAGGAATGTCCAGTTTACAAAGTAGCCTATATTTTAATTCAGACCATTGCTGGCATTCCCTGAAAATTTAGCTGAAAAGAAATCTGTAAGGCCATTTGTTCTGATGCAGGAAAAGACAGAATTACAGGCAGACAAAAATGGCATTTTTATTTAGATAGCATAAGGAGGAGAAGAGTTTAGGCAGGAAGATTTACAGTTCTTTTGATTAATTTGTCTTCAACATTGCAAAAGAGAAGGTAAAAGTCACCCAGAATCCCACCACTTAAAGAAATGTAGCTATCAGAAGTGAAAGGGAATATCAGATCTCCACGGCATTGCACTCACAGTGGTGTGCTTCCTCCCAGCACCCTCCTCCTTATATGTACATATACACACGGAGGTAGGTATATATAAATGTATATAAATTGCATGTGTGTGCAAATATACACATAAACACTTTTTTACATAAAATGGAAGTATGCCATAACTTTTTAGACAATGTATTATGAGCATCTTGCTGGAGCAGTTAAGTACAGCGCTAGGACTTGGAACCCCATCATACGGATATGCCTAATTTGTTAAGCCAGTCTTCTCAGTCTCCTAGCAACAGTATAAAACATTTTTGCTGACTAGACAGACAGTAACTTTCTGAGATAGGCGGAGGCTATTATCGCTGCTTTATGTCTAAGAAAAGTAAGGCTCTGAGGTTAAGTGACTTGTGAAAACCCATGTAGCTGATAAGTGGGGAGCGACAAGACAGACATCAGATCCTTCCTCTTAATCCAGGCCTCCTCTCATAGCACTGGCCGCTTGGCAGGAACCAGTAACCATGTGGACACACATCTGACATTCTCTGGCTGACCAGACACAGTATAAACTGCAGCAAAAGAAATCAGTCTGTGCAAAAGAAATCACTCTCCTTGAAATTGATGAATAATATGGTGTGTCCCTAGTATGGCACTAGCAAGAGGGTTTTTTTAAATTTATAAGCTTAATGACATTACAAATAAGCCATTGTCAGGCAAGCACAGTGTCTATTCAGGAGGCTGAGGCAGGAGGATCTTTTGAGCCCAGGGGTTCAAGGCTGCAGTGAGCTATGATTGTACCACTGCACTCCAGCCTGGGTGACATGGTGAAACATTGTCTCTAAAAAGTCCAAAAAAACAAAAACAAAATAAGCCATTGTCTTTTGCTAATATTGTCATAATGAACTGCTTCAGGAGAAAGGAAAAGGAAAGGATCTAACTGGCACAGTAGGAGCCCAGAACTCCTGAAAGACAGAGTCGCAGAGTCAGTGGAAGAACAGAGATGTTAAAAACAGAGCAGAACAACAGGATGAACCTAGCAGGACTGGCGGGTGTGGAGGTGTTAATAGCAAGAACGAAGGAAAACGATTGAAGCAGTGGTTATGAAAACTTGGAAGCAGGCTGCAGGTCCAGGAGGGAGTTGAAGCCAGTTCAGGGAAATCCTGGAAGCGGAATTCCGGCGATGATGTTAGCTCAGTCAACAGTCAACAGAGAAATTCCCAAGTGACAAGAACGGTTACTGTGGACTGAGCACCTGTCTCGTGTTGGACACTGAACACACAGGTGAGCAATCGGCACCAGCCCACCCAGAGGATGAGGAAGCCTGCCCTGCCCTTTCTCCCGGCCCTCACGGCAAGGCTTAGCAGAACACAGGACCATTAGGTAGCAACTTGCTGTCAGGAGGTATCGAAAAACTGTATTGATTTAATGTGATCTGCTGTACAAGGGTATTAATCCTTTTACTTTGTTTAGAATAAATTTACATCCACCATGCACTGTGTTGGGCATTAAAACTACAAATGAGAATAAGATATGGTCATTGAGTTTGAATAACTTAAAGATCCAATGGAACAGGTGTGTAAATGACAATACAGGACAGTGAACTGACTTCTCTATAGCAATAGATACAACTGTGCTGTGGGCTTTGAGGGAAAGTTAAATTCATTTTGACAGGACAAAAGCAGAAAAGCTCCACAGAGCAAATGGCATTTGATCAAGGTCTTGAAGACAAATGTGAATTCAATAATCAAAAACTGGAGGGAGAACATTTTACCCTAAAGGGAAAGAAACCCACTAGAAACCATCTGCATAAATCCATAGACACTTGTAAGTGCCACGGCTGACCGGAGAAGCAAACAGTGTTCGCGTGGTGAACCAAACCACCACGGCAAGAGCCACACGGAAGGCTGATTGAGCTCTATGTCGTTTATTTTGGAAAATCGCCGTAGTAACGGGTTCAGCCTCTTCCACCAGCTGGAGTCAGGCTCCACCCTAACCCGGCTACTTGTCATAAAAGTAATTAATAGGTATTGGTGCATAACAAAAATTATATTAATATTACCTCTATTGGCAAAACTTAAAAGGCACGTAATTCTTCCCGATTGTAAGGCAGTATCTCCTGTTTCATTGGTGTACGTCAATTTTTGGTTTCCATTTTCCCCCTACTTATCCTCTGTGTTTTATGGGAGACACCACATTTGACCGAGCTCCCTGGTTCCTGCTACCGCGCTTCGTCTCTTTCCGAAGCACATGATAAATCTACACAAGAACGTGAAATAAGACATTATCATTCTCCTGAATCACTTTTTCCAGGTACTCGGCAAGGTTATTAATTTTACCATCTCTTTCTTATTTCAGCTTGGCTATTTGCTATGGCATTTGGAATTTTAAATATTACATTTTGAGTCCTGGATCCTTGGGATTTTGTCTCTGTTTTGTAGTTTTCATGCTTCAATACAATGATGCTCAGGGCGATATACCAATGTCCATAACTAGCCCCTTCCCCCGCAAAAGGAAAGGAGGCCAAGCAGATTCCTTTTCCGTAAATAGACACAAGAGACCTTATTACTGAGCCTGCAGACTTTAAGTCAATACTTCAGTAGACAGCGTGCAGCATGGCTGAGAGGAGATGAAAGCTAGCCTGCTGGTCTAGCCAGTGGTGTTATTTCCAGAAATTGTTGTTTGCAGAAAAAGAGAGCTTTATAGGAAGATCAAAATAGAGAAGGGCACACATGAGTACAGAAAAATAAAGGAGAAAGTTCTTCAAATAACAATTCCATGAAACAATATATGAATTTGCAAACTATAATTGAAGGTATTAAAATCAAGCATCACAACAATGCTTTATTTCTCTAATATTATTATAATTCTTTGCATGTTTGCAGAAAGCCCATTATGTCTATATTTAAGCTGTTCCTTTTGGAGCATTCCAAGAGGATCATAGTACTGTTCTGCATCTACAATCAGAAATTAAAATTATTGGACGTAAAATTAGTTTCCTTGAACTACCCCATCAAGAAACCAAGAGAGGGGTCCCAAAGCACAAGAGTTATGTGGATTCCCAAATTAGACAGCATTTTAAAATAAGGCCAAGATTATTTTGAGAGAGGGAAGAGTTTAAGGTAATGGCTTAGAGTAGATAACCCATAAATAGAACTCATTAATGAGACATCACTACACTACTTTAAAATTTTTACTTTGCTAGGTACTAAAACCTAGTTACCAAGTAAATATCCACTGACAGAAGACCAAATAAAAATGTTTTTCAACAAGAATTAGCACAGCCACACGCATGAGCCTGCAGCAGCAAACCATGTAGGAGTCTTCACCACGCTCCACCCTGACCTATGGGAATCCCAGAGGCAGGGCCAACTTATCTGGGAGCCTGAGCTAGCGTTTTGACACTGGAGGAAAGAGGACCCTGTCTCGCTTCAGTGGAAATGTTCTTTTTGATCAAGAGACACCAGCTCCACATCAATAAATATCAGACCAATTATACCAACTCCGCAGCAGCAAAACCAGCCTGCTTCCAGGCCGGCTCACATCAGAAGGGAGGCCACGGATTGGCAGCGTGGAACCCCACAGCAACTGTGGCAGGAGAACGTGGGCAGCCAACACAGAAAGCAGGTGGCAAGAGAAGGGAGAGGTCTGTGGGGAGAGGCAGGAGTGGGAACAAGTTCCAACCATTCTGCTCCTGTGCTTCCAGAGCTGGAAACTAGGAAACGAAACTGTCCCAGGCTGCTGCAAAGGCAGAACAATATGATCATGCAAATAAATGAGAAGTGCATCTACCCATTAAAACAGGATTAAAAAATTTTCCAAAATTTCATAATGGAGCAGAGTTTTAAAGGGATAAAGCTTTTCTCTGCAGGCAACTCTTTCTCAAATTCAGTGCCCAGGGGACATGGACCCTCCAGACAACCTTATCTGCTTCGCATCTGTCTCCATACAAGAAAACAGCCTGAGAGCTGAGAAGGGTCTGAAAAAGAGGCTGAAATATTATTCAGCACTAAAAAGAAATGAGCTATCAAGCCATGAAAAGACATAGAGGAAATTTAAATGCACATTACTATATGAAAGAGGCCCTGGCTTCTTGCTGTATGATTCCAACTCGATGACGTTCTGGAAAAGGTGAAAGATCAGTGGGTGTCAGGGGTGAGTGGGGAGGGAGGGAGGGATGCCTAGACAGAGCACAGGGAATTTTTCAGACAGTGAAACTGCTCCGTATGACACTGACATGGTGGGTACATGACATTATGCATTTGTCCAAACCCACAGAATGTGCCACATCAAGAGGGAGCCCTAACATGAGCCATGGACTTTGGGTGACAATGACGTGTCACTGTCGGTTCATTGTAAAAAACATACCTCTCTGGTTTGAGATATTGACAGTGGGGGAATCTAGCAGGTTGCAGGGGGGAGATTCTCGGTGCTTTCTGCTCCATGTGCTGTGAACTTAACACTGCCCTAAAATCTAAAGTCTATTTGAACAAAAAGAGGTTGGGATCAGGGCAGATGCAGGAGATTCCAAGCATGGTCTCAGTGTTAACCACCTGGAGAGAGATGTCACCTCCTCTGTGAGCCTTCTCTGTCCTTCCTGCACTCCCAGGCAGATACATCAGTGCCTTCTGTAGAGCTCCAGTGTGGTGTGCACGTGGCTCTGTGATAGCATTTGTCACATTCCCCAACCTGGGCAAAACTCCCATTTTGTTCATCTTTGAATCCTTAGTGCCAAACATGCCATGGGAAATAAGTCCCAAAATGTTTTTGGTGAATGAAGAAATGAATGAGTGAATGGCTGAATGAAGGAGTCATGACTCACAGGCCAGGACCCAGGTGGAGAGGAGCGAGGAGCAGGGGAATGAGGACACAGGCTGTGTGCCTGTGGACAAACCACTTTTTCCACGGTTTCCCCCAGAATGTTCCCCACCTAGAACGTGCACAGTGCAGTGCCAGGCACTGTCGAGCCTAAAAACACAACACTATGCTGCATATATCGCTCTATCCTACCACTCTGCAATGTACGATGTCTAGGATTTTGTCCTGTTATTCAAAATTCATGATCCAGGTCAGCCCTGAATCAGCAGTATCTGTCGGTCTGTCCAAATCTGCGGGAGAAGCAGACTCTGGACAAGCTTGGGCAGCACTTTGCCGCCAGGGAGCTGGTCCCAAAAGGGGCCCGAGGCAGAGACACATCAGGAGGACCCCGAGGAGAGACCCGAGGCAGAGGAGGATGCACCTGCTGGAAAGCTGGGATGTGTGCAGCAACGTGAAGGAAAGAACAGGGGCTGCTAGGAAAAGCGAATGGAGGGAGGTGGGCTTCGCTGCTAAACGTGTTGCGGTCGAATGGTAAGCAGATGTATGCGAGCGCACGTGGCTAGTCCGCAGGTAGCAGGTATCGTTTCTCTTCAGGACTCCATTTTCTGCGCTTTGACCCATCTTTCAACAGCTTCTACCCGCCCCTCCCTTGAAGCTGAGCTTTTGGAAAGCGCTGTCTGTGCTCGCCCGGGGACTCTGCATTCCGGCGTCTGTCGGAGCCCTCCATGGAGCTGCGCTCACCAAGGTCTCCAGCAACCTGCCGCTGACCCCGAGACCCCCTGCCGGCCTCCGTCGTCCCAGCCCCAGCAGCACCGGACCCTGCAGACCACTCTCCAGCCTGTGCTTCTCGGGGAGACCACCTTCTCCTGCTTTCTTCCAACGCTCGGCCGCTTCTCTTGGCATTTATTATGTGCTTCCCTTCCTCCGCCTGTTCCTCAGATGTGGGTGTTTTGGAGGGCTCAGTCCAGGGCACTTTTCCTCCCCTCCCCGCCTCCCCTGGCTGCGTCTCCACGAGAACCTCAGTTCCCACCAGCGCCTGCTGCTGACGCTCCAACCTCTCCCCTCTGGGTGCCACACCCTCAGACCCAGCCACCTACTGCACACCTGCCCTTTGCCGTCTCACCTTCAAACCAGCACAGCCACCACAAAAAGAGAAGTGATCGCCCCTACGCAACCCTGCCCCCCCCACCCCCGTCCCTTACATACTCAGTCGCCCAAACCAGAAACCTGAGCAGCACGGTGGCCCTTCTTCCTCCTCCTCCCTACGTTCACTCACGTGGCCCAGATGTGCCTCTGCTGCCTGGCAGCCCTCACCCCCTCATTCCTCTCCTCTTAGGGCTTTCCCTGCTGTGACCCCTCTCCAAGTCATTCTCTGTAGTGAAACCAGAGTCAAAAATATCAAGTGCGAACCTCACTGTGGCACTGGAACATCCTTCCAAGGATTCTCCACCACCTTGCACATGAAGTTCAAATTCTTTAACAAGGCCGAGCTTTCCAGATGATTCTACCTCCCTCTGCAAGTGCCAGCCAGCCTGAAATTCTTCCAGCTCTCCTCCCAGGCTCCTGCTCGTCTCCAGGCTTCTGTTTGCCTGGGTCCCGGTCATGCTCACCATTCCCGGCTCCCTGATTCCCAAGACTAAGGCTTCAGTCTCGGGACTACTACCTCCAGGAAGCCTGCTCTGGCCACACAGTCTGGGTGCTTTTCCTGTGTGCCGCCTCTGCTTTCCCTGCTGAAGCACTTACCACTATTCCTAAGAAAGTGCTCGGGCTGGGCGCTACGGCTCCACACTTCACTCACCAGCACATCTCAAGACTAACACAGGGCCCGGCTCACAGCAGGTAATCAATGCACACTGGAATGGACGGATTCCCTCCTGCAGCCCCTCGCCCTGCCTTGTGGTTTAGGATTCAAATAAAGCAAACTGACAACTTTTATACAGATTACAAAAACCATCTACATGGGATTTGCATGGACAGTCCCAACTTCAAGTCATCTACCTTTCTAATCCCCCAGTCTCCAAAGTGCCATGGCTGCAACTAGTGACCAAATAAATCAAATCAGTAGGCAACACTCTCCACTAAAAATAAATATATGTTAGAAACAAATATTTCCAGACCATGCATTCCTATTTGGTTCTGGAAAAAAATACGGTTATCACACATCTAGAGGTAATCACTTAATCCCCTGATGTAGAATACCGGCCCACTATAAAAAATCTGGATTCAGAGGGATTGAAAACTTACTTAAGGTCACTCAGTGAGTTCCTGGCAAAGCTGGAGATCGAATTCACAACTCAACTTGAATTCTCTCTTTAGAGATTTTTTTCTGTACTTTTCTCCAGCACAGTACGTTGCTGTACTTTCACAGCCTGATTTAACAAGTCTCTTTTAACTCAATATTATGAGCCAAGTTGGACTGGTCCACAGAATAAGAACCACTTTCCGAAGAAAGCCCCTCTTGGTATTAAAATTCAGAAGACTATTGTCTTAATCCCTTCCTACTGCTATATCAAAATACCACAGGCTGGGTAATTTATAAATAATAAAATTTATTTCTCACAGTGCTAGAGGCTGGGACGTCCAAGATCAAGACACCTACAGATTCAGTGTCTGGTGAGGGCTTACTATCTGCTTCCAAGACGGTGCCTTGCAGCTGCATCATCACGTGGCAGAAGGGCGAAAAGAGATGCTATAGTTTTAATGTTTCTGTCCCCTCCAAAATTCATGGTGAAACGTAGTCCCCAGTGCAACAGCATTGAGACAGGGCCCTTTAGGAGATGGTGAGCTATGAGGGCCCCATTCTCACAGATGGAGTCAGTGCCCTTATAAGTGGGCTTCAGGGAGTGAGTTCATCCTCTTTCCCCTTCCATCTCTTCCACCAGGTGAGGATGCCGGATCCATCTCTTCCTTCTCTTCCACCACCTGAGGACACAGCGTCCATCTCTTCCACTGTGTGATGATGTAGCAACAAGGTGCCATCTTGGCAGCAGACACTGGGACCTCACCAGACACCAAATCTGCCAATGCCTGATGTTGGACTTCCCAGCTTCCAGAACTGTGCGAAATACATTTCTATTATTTACAAATTACCCAGTCTGATGTATTTTGTCATAGCAGCCTGAACAGACTGAGACATGGTAAACTCATTCCCTGAAGCCTGTTTATAAGGGCACTAATCCAAGCCCCCATGGCCTAATCATCATCTAAAAACCCCACGTCTTAATACTACTATTGCATTAGGATTAAGTTCCAACATGAATTTTGGAGAGACACAAACATTCAAACCATAGCAAACTGTATTTCCATGAGGGTATTTTTAATTGGCACCCAGCCTAACTCAGCTACTCCCTACTGAACGTCAAAGAAAGAATGAAATTGGATCAATAAATCATACGCTTGTTTTAGTGCTGGCCTAGGAGCCAGCACCGGGCAAACTGGCACAGAAGAAAAGAAGAGATGCTATTTTTAAAGAACCTTTAAATCAATCCTGTCCTTTCATCCATGCAGAAAGACACCTGCACCCTAACACACAGAGGGCCAGTGGCTACAAAGCCTGTTTGTGGCTGACACTTGCTCCCATATACAGTAGCCGCCCAGAAGTTTCCTTTGCCATGGTTTTGGCTACCCGCAGTCAACCACAGTCCAGAAATATTAAATGGAAAATTCCAGAAATAAGCAACTCATAAGTTTTAAATTGCATGCTGTTTTGAGTAGAATGATGAAATCCACACCATCCCGCCGAGGGTGTGAACCATCCCTTTGTCCAGTGGATCCATGCTGTAGACGCTACCTGCCTGTTAGTCTTGGTGATCAGATCGACTGTCACAGTGTCACAGCGCTTGCCTTCAAGGAGCCTTCATTTGACTTAATAACGACCCCCAGCACAAGAGCAGTGGTGCTGGCATTGTGTTATAACTGTTCTCTTTTGTTATTAGCTATTGATGTTAATCTTATTGTACCTAATTTATAGATTAAACTTTATCATGGAGAAGTACGTATGGGACAAAACATGGTAAACATAGGGTCCGGTACTATCTGAGGTTTCAGGCATCCACTGAGGGGCTTGGATGGATCCTCCTCTGGTAAGGGGAGACCACTGGACACGTCTACTGCTTTTCCCCCCGAACCAACAAGCATTTATCTCTGTCACTCACAATCTAGCCTAAATTATATTCATTGCTAAAAAAAGAACAGCTCGAAGCAGGAGAATAGTAATGAAAAATGGTTATTTTAGAGAAAAAATGCTTTTGGCTGCCACTTAAAGGGAACAAAGGCCTCTTTCCCACAGCCGAGCAAGCACTGATCAGTAATCTTGGTGCTAGCCCTTTTTTCAGATTCAATTTATAACTCGATAGATACAAGTATTTGCTACACTATCCCAGGCTGACAAGATGTAAGAAATGCCACTTCTTTCCAACACTTGCAATAAAAGAATAATATTCTCTTTCCTTTGTATAATACTCAACCATCTTAAAGGGCTTTTGCATACTTTTTCATTTTTATCCTCACTATTCTGCAATATTGGAAGGGCAAGAATATATTCAAATTTTACCAAAAGAGTATTGAGTCTTGGGGGGGGAGCAGCTACCCACATGCTAATAAGTCTCCAATTGACTCAGTGCCTGCTTCAACCTGAGAACTACCGCCATGCCCAGCAACCCCCCGGGAGCTGGTTACACATGCAGATCAGATACCTAGGTCCTGCCCCCGGGAGTGTGTCTCAGCTGGTCCACAAAGGGGCATTTGGTGATCACTGCTGCAAACAGTAGCAAATTTTCAAGCAGAGGTGAAGACTAATAACAATGGTAATATCTCATTATACATATTGGCAAACATGAACAGAGCCTGAGGATTATGACATCTGTCACCTGCCTGACTTCCTTTCATGTCCACTACTTAGCTATGGAAGGATGCTGGATGACAGACAGCACTCCCTTCTCTTGTGAAGTCTTTTGCAGTCACCCCAAGCCACGCAGAAAGGACACTCTTCTTTTCCCTGTCCCCTCTCAACTTTACCCACAGCTCTTAACGGAGTTTCCCAAGTCGTGTTGGAAACGGTTCTATAAACACCTCCTCTCCTGAGTTTCTCAAGGACAGGGACTGAGTCTCGCTTGCATTTGTGCTCCCAGTACTTTTAGCATTTATATTTCCGGGGCATTCAGTTGACAATGTTCATTATGTGCCTGCTGTATGCCAAGGACCAAGACACAGCAGGGAGGTAGAGAGAGCACAGGCGGCCCTCATTACCTGTGGCCAACCTAGGTGACAACCAAGTGATCATATACATGGAAGCATAATGACTAATTAGAGAGGAAAATTCGCCCAGGTCATAAAAAAGTTTCCAAATGAAGAGAGAAATGGGTTTCCAGAAGTGGGATACTTCAAGTTGCTAGTCCTGAACCTCGACCAGGAGATGCGTAGAGCTGGGTGAGGAGCAGGGAGCTCAGGACAGAGATAGACTCTGTCTCTAAAAAAAAAAGCAAAAAAAAAAAAAAAAACAACTTCTTGGGGGCAGGGATTATGCTTTTTAATCTGTTTAACCTGATCATGGATCAGTGCCTAGCCCGTTGGAGGACTGCAACAAAGGTTACTAAATGATGAATAAATAAGATAAATAGATGGCAGAAGAATGGATGAATGAAAAATGGTAAGGATAAATTACTGCAGGTTGGAGTGCAAAGGAGGAGATAAGGCTTGAGCTGGATTTATTTATGATAATAAATATGCAAATAAAGCCTCATATCTCTGATTTGCTGCTTCGGTCCAGAGGCAAGATATATCTCAGTGACTCATCCTATTCTACTTGACGCCACTTAACTCCAAATGGCCCCTGCGTCCTCCTCCCCACCACCATTCAAATCTACTGATCCTTTGAAACTGAATGCAAATAGAGGAATGAATCAACAAACTGCAGTGCTTCCATACATAATAGAATGCTACCCAATAATACAAAGGAATGAAACCACCAATACATGCTACAACATAGACAAATCTCGAAAGTGGTACGATAGGTGAGGAAGCCAGGCACAAGGTCTGCACACTGCGTGATTCTGTTTGTACGGCATTCTGGAAAAGGCAAAACTGTAGGGACAGAAATCAAATCGGTGGTTGTCAGAGGCTGGGATAGAGGGAGGAAACTGAGTACAAAGGGACACGGAAGAACTTTGGTGGTGACGGAAACATTCCGTATCTTGATTGTACTTAGCTGGGTACGTCTGTCAAAATCATCGAGCTGTACTCTACACCTATACTCTATGCACTATACATACTATCCACCTCGAAAGAGAAGATTTCACTGTGTGTAAATTACACCTTAATAACCCTGACTTTTAAAAAAGCCAAAAAATGAAAACCTAACTTACATCGTCCTAATAGCTTGCCGTGCCCACTCTTTGCTTCAAGTGTTCGTTTATCCTTCTCGTAACTCCTTTAGCTATTAATCGTGCCTGTGAACACCTTTTCTATTATTGTCTTGGAATAGCACTTCGTTTTTATTATTTCCTTTCCACAGGTCCAGTTATTCTCTTCCCAACCAAAGGGCAAACACCTTGGAAACCATGTGGTATTACACATCCTTTATCCACGGCCATGGATCCAGGTCACTGCTTGACACGTTAGACACGAGAGATGTGCGATAAGTATTTGTGCATTTGAGTAAAAACCAGCTAAAGGGAGATATTTTGGGTACTTCTTCAATCCCAAATTGAACATGATAAACAGGCTCACCAATGCATTTCTCTGATAATCACCAAACAACTTTTCTCGAAGCCTGTCAGGTTATCTAAATCAATCATTCATACATTTCACTCTCAGCTCTCTAGTTGACTTGTCGCTGACATAAGAGGCTGAGGATTTCCAGGTAATCCCGGACTGCGGACAGGCCTCCCAGAAAGTGCTTAGACTGTGTCTGTGCTGGGACCTCCTTTCTCGATCTATTGTCTTGTTTCCTTTGCTGTCTTATTACCGGCCTCACTACGCCCAGAGTTTTAGTATTTTAGGGGGAAAATAGGACAAATAATTTATCAAGGCTCCACAAAATCACATTCTGCTTTAATATGACAAAATCCAACAATTTCTATTTGATTCTCCTTGTATCTAAAATGCCAGGGTTTCCTATTTTCAAACTTGTCTATTTTCAATTCCTGAAAATAAAACAATGGCTACTTCAATGCTGAATTTCATTAAGTGCCACTATCTTGACTAAATTATTGTTTGTCTTATCACAGCCTTTAAAAAGGAAGTTTCATCTTGATTAGTCTTTGGGAGCAGGCAGTTTGTTCTATGATCATACAAACAGAACAGCGGTTTTTCCACATCACAGAACTTTGCCCAAGACCTTTTACTTCATTTCCTATAGGATTTCTCTTTGCCTCCCTGGCGAATCTATTTTCCATCAAACATCATTTCCTTTAAGCATGTGTTTGCATGCACCCTGTCCTCAGGCCAGCTTTCCCTCTGACCCGCTGCTGGCCGCATAACTGCTCCTGTGTTCAGCTCACTCCTGAAAGCAGCTCTCCTGACCACGGAACCGCACTGCAGTGTCCTTGATTCGTCCCCTAGAAGCCAGTTTTTCAGGTTTTCACTGGAGCAAGACCCTTCCTCCCTCCCTCCCTCCCACCTTCCCTTCCTTCCTTTCTTAATTCTGACACTATATAAGCAAGATAACACAACAATATATCCACCAAAACAAACTTGACCACAAAAATATCTGAAAACATTAGTAAAGAGAAAAGGTGTTTTTTTTGTTTTTTTTTTTTTGAGACAGAATCTTGCTCTGTTGCCCGGGCTAGAGTGAGTGCCGTGGCATCAGCCTAGCTCACAGCAACCTCAAACTCCTGGGCTCAAAGGGATCCTCCTGCCTCAGCCTCCCGAGTAGCTGGGACTACAGGCATGTGCCACCATGCCCGGCTAATTTTTTCCATATATATATTTTAGTTGGCCAGATAAGTTCTTTCTATTTTTAGTGGAGACGGGGTCTTGCTCTTGCTCAGGCTGGTCTCGAACTCCTGACCTCGAGGGATCCACCCGCCTCGGCCTCCCAGAGTGCTAGGATTACAGGCGTGAGCCACCGCGCCCGGCCAAGAAAAGGTTTTAATTAATGTATAGAAACACATTTACAGATTAAAGGGAAAAATACCTGTCTTAAGCATTTAAGTTTAAACACCTATCAAAAACTTTTAAAATTACAAAATTATCATTCAAGTTTCAGGAAGTTATAGCTCTGAATAATGTTTCCATTACTCCAATAGTTCTGCCATTTTTCTAGAGGTGCCCCGAAGTAAGTTGGTGAAGGAGTTTGTGAGAGACCAGGGAGGTCCCCGAGCAGTGAAGCTGTGCAATCCCAGCAGGGGACGCTGACATCATTAAACACCGGCTCTGCTCGGAAACCCCTGCCAAGAGCTCGGCCCAAAACTGGTGATTGGGATGCTCTAACAGTAACCTAGGATGTACCTCAGAGTGACCTACAAAAGCAGACCCAAGTGCCTAGAGATGAACGTGTACAAACAAACGAGGAGAAAGAAAAGTTTCAGGTATAGAAAAGATATGTCCATTTAGACCCTGCAGCTGAGCCCCATTTGCGCTGTTTTAATTCCTGCTAAAACATGAAGTTTTAGCCTCATGACTGCTCACACTACCCTGGGAATCCTCGATTGCTTTCTAGGCAGAACTGCTTTGCAATGTTTTCTTAGGCTATTTAGTGCCTTCGTCCCAAGCACAGAATGAGCCAGTTCTCTCTATTTCCAAGGCTGAAGGAGTAGGGAAAATATCCCCATAATGGCCCAGAGAAAAATGATTGAATCCTGTATTTACGGGATCTGCTGAGAAGGCAGAAGGTCTCTAAAAGATGTGTCCTGTGGGGAAATCAAGGCAGAGAAAAACCGACACCATTAAATTGTTTCAGAATCTGGAGTTAAAGAGGTGGTCATAGCTTTCATCATTAGTGCGGAGAGGAAATGACAATTTGTATTCCAAGGGGAGCAGCATCCACCCCTACGAATGTCCAAGCCACCACTCGGCTTAGCACAGTCGTGCTGAAGTGCTAGTGTGCACCGGCGCCACCTCAGCCCGCCTCAATATCGCCTCCAGCCACCAGGGTGGGGAGGCTGGTTAACAGGACTCTGCATAATGACTAAGTCCCTCTAAGTTTAACAAAACGCCGTAATCACAAAGAAAACTAATTTTGTTACTCAGGAAGAGGCAAACTCTCCCATGCATTTACTGGTGTGAGCAGACCTTTTAAAAGCTGAGCCCACTATGGTGATCATCAGACTTTCCAAAGACATTGTATCCACATCAAATTCAAATTATATGAAGAGAAGTGAATCTAACATAGACATGTATAAGTTTCAAAAAGCTAAGGAAAAATATTATCAAAGGAAACTTGAAACACAAAAAGCATAATCAATGAAATAAAATATTGATAAGTTGGAGTTTGTTAAAATTAAAAACTTCTGGGCCGGGCGCGGTGGCTAACACCTGACATCCTACCACTCTGGGAGGCCGAGGTGGGCGGATCGTTTGAGCTCAGGAGTTCAAGACCAGCCTGAGCAAGAGTGAGACCCCATCTCTACTAAAAATAGAAAGAAATTAGCTGGACAACTAAAAATATATAGAAAAAAAAATTAGCCGGGTATGGTGGCGCATGCCTGTAGTCCCAACTACTCAGGAGGCTGAGGCAGTAGGATTGCTTGAGCCCAGAAGTTTGAGGTTGCTGTGAGCTAGGCTGACACCACGGCACTCACTCTAGCCCGGGCAACAGAGTGAGACTCTGCCTCAAAAATAAATAAATAAATAAATAAAATAAAAACTTCTGCTCTGCAAAAGACCCTGTTAAGAGAATGAAAGACATGCCATGGACTAGGAAAATAAATTTGGAAAACACATCTCTGATAAAGAACTTGGATCCAAAATATACAAAGAATTCTTAAAACTCAACAATAAGAAAACAGTTCAATTAAAAAATGGGCAAACAATCTGAACAGATGCTTCACCAAAGAAGATAAATAGATGGCAAGTAAGCACGAAAAGATGCTCAACATCATACGTCGTTAGGGAATTACAAATTAAAATAACGACAAGAGACCAACACACATCTATTAAATGGCTAAAATCCAAAACACTGACAACACCAAATGTTGGTGAGGATGTGGAGCAAAAGGAACTCTCACTCATTGCTGGTGTGAATGCAAAATGGCAAAACCCCTTTGAAAGACAGTCTGGTAGTTTCTTATAAAACTAAATATACTCTTAACGTATGATCCAGCAATTGCACTCCTTGGTATTTACCCAAAAGAAAACGTATGACCACCCAAAAACCTGTACATGAGGATTTACAGCAGGTTTATCCATAATTTGCAAAGCACCCAAGATATCTTTCAGTAGGCAAATTGATTAACAAACTGAGGTACATCCAAACAATGGAGTATAACTGAGGGATAAAAAGAAATGGGCTATCAAGTCATGAAAAGACACGAAGGAAACCTAAATGCATGTTGCCAAGTGAAAGATGCCAATCTGAACAGGCTACATACTGTATGATTCTAACTACACGACATTCTGGGAAAAGAAAAACTATGGACACAGTAAAAAGACCCGTGGTTTCCAGGGGTTGGGGAGGAAGGGAGGGATGCAAGGTGGAGCATAGAGGATTTTTAGGACAGTGAGACCACTCTGTATGATACTGCAATGGGAGGTACATGTCATTATACATTTGTCACAGTGTGACACAATGGTGCTTATGACGGTGTGAGGTCACAGTGCTGAATGCACAGTGCTACCGTAGACATTGTCACACCCAACGTGACAGCCTTGGCATAACACGGCCGGCATTGCCCTGGTAAAACTCTCCACATACCATCCTGCATATGAGAGCCTAGATGGGGGACTTAGGACTATGGAGTAGCTCTCCTGCCATACTCTATACTCACGCTCATAAAGCCACGGTCTCCACTAAAAAATACATAGACTATAGACAACATAGCTCTCCGTTACAGGGGTTCACAGATTGTAGGTGCAAAGTAACCACACACCACTGATGCAAGATAACCAGACCACTAATAATCACACAAGTATCATCTTGGTTACCATCACTGTATGTATGATCACAGCCCATAATTTCATCAATGCAGTTTTAAAAGAAATTCCTAAAAACTCAAAGTCCTGGACAATTAAAAAAGTCTAGCGTCATCCCCTGGTGATAAAAGCTACCTTTGTCTTTTCAGTAAGACTCGGTACCACGATCAGCTTGACGGTGTGTGAACACCATCTACTCAGGCTTTTTCCTCTTGTGTTTACTTCCTCCATTTCTGTGACACACTGTTCGAGACAGTAATACATTGTGGAGAAAATATGCACTAAGAGGGAAAGCTTCATAAATGTGTTGCTTAAAAAAACAGCAGCAACAAACAAAACCCACTCAACTCCAATGGACGACTGGTCTCTGAGAAGGGAAAATTGAGGCAGAGACGCCCATTGGTCTTAAAGGAGGCTGTTGTCTGGGCCGCTGAGATTTGCCAGTGCTCTCCCTAGACTGTGCGACAGGCAGTCAAAAGTTTTTAATCATAAATTTTGAGTGCACAATATCTGAAGATCCTCTCCATAAATTTTGACTGATAATATCAGACAACTGTCAAAGACCCAAGCAACTAGATTTTTATTAGAGATTAGGTTCAAAGAAATATAATAGAATTTTGCAATCCCATGACCCGATTCATTTTTCAAAATTAACTTAAAGGTGGATATCTTAGCTTGTGCCCAAGGGAGACTTTCACTCAAGGTAAGAGGGAGACAAAGCGACCCTGAAAAGAATACTGCAGGGACCTAAGGACACGAGTTCTGACTCCTTTCACTCTGCACCAACCTCGGCAACATCGGACAAGACCCTGGAACTTCCCCTTTGGTGGTATTGGTCTCCCCGCTAGCAAGGGGGGTGTTGACTGTAAGATAATTTTATTTCTGAAAGTCTGCAATTCCATGAAAAATCAGTGAAAAACGTTTGCATTAGATGATCTATAGTATAATAGTGTTCTCCAGTAGAAATATAATGCAAGCCACATATACAATTTTAAACTTTCTACCAGCCACACTAAAAAAGGTAAAAAGAAATACAGAAAATAATTTTAATAATATATTTAACTGATGTATCCAAATATGTACTAAACATAAAATATTATTAATGAACTGTTTTACATTCATTTTTTGTATGAAGTCTTGGAAATCCAGTGAGTATTTTACAATTAGAGCACAGCTCAATTCTGACTCACCAGTTTTCAAGCCACACGTGGCAAGTGACCACCCTATTGGGCGGCATAGTCTAAAGTCACCTTCAAGTTTGATAATCTGACTCAAGGTCAGATTTAATGAAAATTAAATAAAGAATTGCCTACTCTACACAAAGTACCTTGGGCTCTCTGAATGATAAACAGTAACAAGGAAAGTACGAATACAATGTTCCTACCTGTCATGGATCAGGGCAAGCTCCTCCCACATCTCTCACCTGCTTGGCTCCCATCTCTAGGGTTTGGTGACTCCAACCCAGCTGTTTCCCGTAATCACTCTCTCTTCCCTGGTGTCGCCCTGGTTCAGGCCTCATTATTTCTCCCCTGGAGTATTGTAACAGGCCCTAACTGTGCACTTCATCTACCATCCTCGCTCGTCCCTTGTGTTTACAGCCAGCCCAATTTATTCTTAGCTGAAAACCCTTCCCAGTTGCCTATTCACACCAGTGCCTTCCCTCCCAGAAAATGTGCCCAAACTCTAACATCATAAAATCAGACCATGGAAGAGTTAAATAGAGTTGAATAAATGTATTTCCAAGCACCAGGAAGGGGCAATGTGAAAAGGAACTTAGAGTGGACCCAGAAAGTCTATTCTCTTATTCTCTCCAGGACAATGAGCTCTTAGCAGAACCTGCCGCCCAAACTCACCGGAGGAGAGAAGATCACTTAGTTTGGTTTTAAAACTGTAGAATTTTTGACTTTAAACCCACAAAGCAGTAGTGACTGTATACAGAGCAAACAAAGTTATTTTTCGTCAATGTATTAGAATAAAGACAACAAAAAGAAAATGGCCAAGAGCTTTAAATAAGGATCATCATGATGTGGCTAAAAATAGCTGCTGAGAGAGAGTCCTGATCCCGGGGGCACTGACTGGCTGTACCACTGGCAGGCCACCGTCTTCTCCTCCGCATGTGAATGAACTGCTCCATGATGTTAAGGCTGCATGACTGTAAAAAAAGCAACTGTCTTTGAACTTAGTATCTGGAATGAGATTGCAAATGTCAGACTAGAGAAGTGCTCGCTCCCTGGAGGGATTTGCTTACCCTACTTTCCCATGTAATCAGGCTCAGCAATGTGCTTAGAATATTTACAGTAATCCTGGGATCCTCAGTGCAGCAGACAGCTGACATAGCATGTCGAGGGATAGGAAAGGCAAAAGGAGCCCCCAAATGCTTCTCGGAAATGTATGAAATGTACATTTGTATATTTGCTGATGATTTGGCATAAGATTACACAAGAATGGAAAACTTAACTTCCAAATGCAAAAGCTCTGAATCAAAATTCATGAAGATTAGATCACTTCTTAGGATGAAATAGGCTGATATGTTATGAGACTCACAGAGAGGCAGGGAGGGAGGGAGGGAGGAAATGAACGGTCAGAGCAAGAGACCCACGCACATAAACAGCGCACACACGTATCTATGGTAATATGCGACCCAGTGAGCTCTGCCCGTCACGGCTGGGGAGTGAGCATGTCATTCATGCGCCCTGTGGACACACCTGTGAGAGCCAACCTGGGCGGCAGTGGGGTGTGACTGGTCCCAGCCCCAGCACAGCTCTGTTCACACCAGGGCTCTCTCCTGGCCCGGAACAGGTCCTGTTTCTGTGTTTGCCCTTGATCATAATGGGGAGAAACTCCCAGGCCATGGCGTGAGGTCACTTTTATTTTTAGCCCTTCTTAATGATTGTTAACATTTGCTCTGAGCACTTCTACCAGCCTAAATGGATGCAAATAACATCTTGTATCCAAGCGTGGTATTGACCAGAGGTTATATTTAGCAAATGTAAAGATCTGTGGAGGGACCTGTCTTCAGAGGTGCTGTATGCACATCCTCTCATCAATGTTTTAAAACTTTTTAGAGAATAATTTTAATTTAATCCATTTGTCTAGCTGGCACCTCTGTCAGATGAGGGTTTAAGATAAAGCACCCCTTGTAAAAGTAAAATCAATTATTAAACAACTGACGCCACAGATGGAGGTGAGTACTGGCCACTTGTGGGGTAGAAGATGGCCTTAGTGGCAGGACTACTTTCAACAAAAGGTGGCAACCTTCAGAAACACTGGAGGATGAGCGCTCTATCAAGAATCAGAGGCCTGAGGAGGAAGTGCTTCTTCCTGTAATCATGTACACCTGGATAATGATGCAAAAAGAACACTTAAATTCTCCCATGCAGTCTTCTCCTAGTAGGCCTCCATCTTAGAGATAGAGGGGAAGTCATAGAGGGAGTTTTCACCAATTCTGCTATGAGGTAAGATAAATATCTAGGTGGAGGAGTTTGCCTCAGATGATCATGGGCCTGGGGAAGATCTGACACGCTGTCAATACAAGCTTGATCACGAACTAAATAATTAATGCTTGCACTTTTATGCACATTACTCACAAACACAACAACCACCTCCTGAAGGGCAAGCTCGCTATTTTTATCCTCATCTGTAATAGGAGCAAAGGAACCTTTTGAATGTCATATAGGTAGAAATGACAGTGTCAAAATCTGAATCCAACTCTCTCTAACCCTAAATTCTGATGTTTTAACCCTACATATACTGCCCCTAAGAAACTTCTAAACATAATCTAGCTCATTAGACCAAGTCCAAAAGTCGCCCATGACAGAGCTCATTTGAGTCTTTAATTACTGAGTCACAGGATAGTAGAGAAAATGGAAGCAGAAGAAATTAGACTCACATCTTTCCTTATTACCTGTCAAGGAAGAGAAAACAATATAGAATGAAAGAACTTCTTATGTTCAACTGATCTGATACTGAACAAGGGGGGTTGGAGATGGTAGGAAGCACACTGCACTTGGGAATTAGCAGGTCCTGCCAGAAATTAAGCAGCAAGCAATTTCTCTGAATTTTTTTTCATCATCTGTGAAATTAAACCATCTCTGAGATATCTTTCAGCTCTTACATTCTGACACTAGAGCTCCTTGAATTTTCAGCTGCCCTAATTCTCCTCCTTGAAACTTGGGGCGGGGTTGTTATGGGAAAACCAGGTCCATGCAGGAACCCATTTAAAAAACAAAAACAAGCCGCCAGGTACACTGGTGAGTGCCTATAAGCCCAGCTACTCGGAAGGTCGACATGGGAGGATTGCTTGAGCCCAGGAGTTGGAGGCCAGCCTGGGCAACAGAGGGAAACATCTGCCTTTAAAAAAAAGAAAACAAAACAAAGCAAAAAAGTCTTGGATGGCCAGGAGAGGGCAGGATGGGTTGGATGTGGGATTTAGAGGCGGACTCCAGGGACAGTTTCCAGAAGATTTGTAGTCTGCCGGGTTCTGTATTTGGTCTGTGCACTTACTGCCTGCCTACCTGCTCTGTAATGCTAATCTTTTATTTAGCCAACTCCAGAAATTCAATAAGATAGGAAGGGAGCTTCTGCCCTAAATAGCACCAATGCCGTAGTCCATAGAAAATAACTCCCCTCTTCTGTCTGTCCCCACTCCCTCCACCCCTGCACACCCATATTCACACACCCACCTAACTTCCCTTCTCATCCGTGAGCATCATCTGTGAGTGTTAATTCGAGGTTGGGGAAGAGAGTTGAGAGCATTACCACATGTGTCGTAATCAACCCTAAACCACAAGCTCCATAAGGACACACCTGTTCCGTTCTCTGCTCTGTCTCTAGCACCTAGAACAGGGCCTGACACATAGCAGGACTTGATAAATATTTGTGAAATCACTGACTTCGTTTCCATGCTCTCTCCTTACTAGACTAAACGGCTCCACCCTGAGCACACTGTGAGCTCCATAAGGCAGGAGCACCACTCCTTGTGAGTCCTGGGATTCCCATCACTTGGTAAAATGTCTGAGATTTATTGGCACAAAATAGATCTTTGGAGAAAGGTAAAACTGATAAAAGTACAACTAAACATCCAGATTAATGGACCAAATGGTAGTTCTACTTTTAGTTCCTGGAGGTATCTCCATACTGCTTTCCATAGAGGTTGTACCAGTTTGCAGTCCCACCAACATTTATGTGCACATATGGAAATAACATTCATCAGAAATCAAGGAGGTGGGAGGGAGAGGAGGGGATGGGTAAATTCACAACTAATGGGTCTAATGCACACTATCTGGGGGATGTGTGCCGAGTTCATCGAACATCACACATCTTCGTTTAGTAGTTTTACGGGATTACACTATTGTCAGGGAGCTCAAACCACCCAGGTCCTCCCTCTTCCCCATATATTAAGGAAATACTCTAAACACATCCCTGGCTCATAAAACCTTCCACTCTTTCTCCTGGAACTTGCAGCCTATCATTAGCAAGATCCCTCCTACCTCACCTCCCCACTGTTCCTGAACCTTCTTGCCTTAATTGCTCTGTTCTGATGACCCTGCTCCCCTTCTTGCTCTCAGATCACTGTGCCTCCTTTCTCGCTAAAATCCCCTTGCTTTGCTGTTCATGCCCTCAACTGCATGACTGGGAGACCCTTCTCTAAACAACACCACCTTTCTTGAACTCATATCCTCCTCCAGCTTCCATTCCATTTGCTTCTCCCTACTCCCTTTTCTGCAAAATTCACCCAAAAGAGTTTTCCAGACTTACTGTTTCCAATCCCTGTCCTCAACTCTCTTGCACCTGTTCTATTAGACATTCTTCTCCACGATCACACGATAACAGATCTTTTCAAGGTCACCGATAACCTCCATGTTGCTGCATCAAATGGCAGTTCTCAGGCCTCATCCTTCTGAGGTCTCAGCAGCATTGGCACAACTACACACTCCCCCTCCCTGAAACCTGCCTCACTCAGCTTCCAAGCACCCCTCTCTGGGTTTCCTGGGACCTCTCAGGCCCTTTCTGTTGCTCCTAATTTCCCCGGCCTTGAAATGTCACAGTGCCCAGGACTGTGTCCAAGGACACGTCTTTTCCAGACCACCTCTTTACATCTTTACACACTGACAGCCAAGACTGGTTACATAAGTTTTAGAGCCCAGAGCAAAATGAAAATGTAGGCCCTTTTCTCAAAAATTACTAAGACTTCCAAGACAGCAACAGCAAAGCATTAAAGCAAGCACGAGACTCTTCAAAGAGCTGGGAGCAGCGCAACTGCAGGGCACGCACCCACAGAGCCAGTCCTGCAGACGACCCTGAACCTCTCTCTGGCCTTGAACACTCCCCGGAACCTGGGCCCATACTTCCAGCTTTCTAAGCATCTCTACTTGGCTGTCTAGTGGGCAGCTCAGACCAAATTCCTCACATCCTTCCTCCCTGCAGAAGAGAAGCCTGTTCCTCTGCAGTTTCCCCATCTAAATGGAACATTCTTCCAGGGTCTCAGATCAAAAACCTTGGAGCCATCCCTGATGCTCCTTTTTACTGAAGCCTCACATCCGCATGGTGAGCAAATGCCCTTGGCTCCACCTGCAAAGGGATGGAGGATGTCCCCACCTTGGCACCCCCGCACTGCGGCAGCCCTCCCCGCTGGCCTCCCTGCCGCAGCTCTCGCTCGGCCATCCAGTCCTGACTCGTGGCCCACGATGCTTTCAGGCCAGATTCTCCTCAAAATGAGCGTGAAAGCGCCCTGACACTGCTCAAGTTTAACAACATTGGTCTAAATTATCAGACAGGCTTGTTTCCTCTCACATTACCCAACTACAAAGATATGAAAGTCTTTTATTTTATATGCCTGCTTTCCTCAAAACAGACAAAAAAGCACGATAAGTGACCCCAGCTCCAAACTGCACACCCATATGTTCCTCAAGTCAGAGAGCCACCTACAAACTTGCCAGGAGTCCTGAAATGGTGAGGAATCAAATCATTTTGAAGCTCCTCTTTCAATATCGCGTTATCTAAGGGTCTAGGTAACACACCATGTGCCACAACCACATCACACCCTGCTCCACGAGATCGCGGTTTCTAAATAACTTATATAACATAACACGGGCATCTAACGGTGTGACTGGTTGGGGATGGTGTATTTGTAGAGCTTTGAAGAATTTGAGTTTCAACACCCAGGCGACTGGAGGGAGGGGGGAGGGGAAGCCTGGTGGGGTGTGTGTGTATGTGTGTGTGTGTGTGTGTGTGTGTAGCTTCTCCACCGGGGGTTGTGAACTATGGATCACTGCTTTGCGTGCACAAGGCCCCAGGGCCCCAGGTGGTCAGAAACCCCGGAGTGACCCTCTGGCTGCCTCCTTAGAGCTCTGCAGCGGATTCAGGACACTCAGATGCCTGCTGCCAGCCAGGCGAGATGTCCTCTGCACCGCCAAACCGTGCCCACCGCGGCAGGGACAGCCTGCCGGGTCGCATCCATCAGCCGCATCACCGGTAAAGGCGCGCGGGCATGCGCGCGCGCGCGTACATACACACACACACACACACACACACACAAACACACACACCGCACACCCCCACACACCCCTGTACAAGGGCGGCGGGCGATCTCTGACGCCCGCTTCACCCCTTGCCCAGGCACTGGGCCTTTTGGCCTTGCAGGTGCAGTGCGCCCAGCAACCGCCCCCCAACCCCGCCAGTGCGGGGCGGATCCTGCGGCCCCAGGAGCCCCGGGAGGGGGAGCAGGGCGCAGGGCGGGGCAGTGTCACATAACGCCGGGCGCGCCCCGCTTCGCCCCCGCCCCCGGCCCACCCTCCCGCCGCGCCCCTCCCCGCTCACCCACGGACGAGCCGATCCTTGACCTTCGCGGCAGGGACATCTTAAGAGCCTTGTCCAGGCCTGCGCCGCTCAGCATCTCGCCCCTGTCGGGGGCTCGGCGGCCCCGGGCGGGCGGCAAAAGCTGCGCGCGGGGCTGGGCGCAGGGGCCGCAGCCCGAAGGCCATGGGTGGACCGGCGCCTCGCCGGGCTGCGAGCTGGCCGGGACCGCAGGCGCCTGTGCCGGACCGCGCCCGAGGCTGCGCCGTCCGTCCGTGCCGCAGCGGCCAATGCAGCAGCGCCCGCGAACGCCACCGCGGCGGGCCCCGCTGGCCCGGGCTGCGGCTTGGGGGGCGGGGGAGCGGCCCCGCAGCGGGAGTCCCGCGGGAGGAGGGGCGGGCGGGGAGGCTGGGAAGGACCTGCAGGGTCACGCAGGACAGGGGCTTTTTGGTGGTGGAGAAGGCGACGGGGTGGGCTTGTCGGGGTGGGATACTGGGCGGTGCCCTAGGGGGCTCTTCTGGGAGATGGGCGCCCCTGGAGGACTCAGGGTCTGGGCCTGTCTGCTACCTGTTTACCTGCCTGTCACTTGTCATGAGGTGCAAATGAGGGCATTGAGAATCGTTCAGGACTCAACTTCCCTTTCTTTTCCCAGCTTCTGCTCTTCCATGTCCAGCCTTGTGGGATCTGTGTAGGTTCACGGAACAGTTATTTCCAAGGTGTCTCGTGCGTGGCCTGCAACTCAAAGTCCTGGATCCAGCCCTGCCCCCCACGCCCCACAGCCCCCCTAGACCCCAACCAGTGGCCTGCTAAAGCTGTGAGAAACCCTAGGGAACGCTTAGTGCACGTGCACCGCACGGAGACACACACTCAACATCTTCCATAGAAACAAAATCGTTGAGAGGTGTGGTGACTTGTCCAAGGTCACTTCACCTTTTTTTTTTTTTTTTTTTTGGTTTTACTTGTCAGTTAAAGTTTAAACTGTGCTAGGTCCTTCTGGGCACAATTCCATAAAGAAAAAAGCTAAATCTTTATCATATCTGATGAAATTCTGACCTCAGAGGAAAAAGCTAAACCAAACAAAACCATTCAATTGAGAGTCTGACCTTGTATTTGCTGATGTGATCATTACATTTCACTTAACATAAATTAAACATCCGGAGTTGACAAGGAGGAGAACAGTTCAGCAGAATCAGTCTGTGCTGGGGACAGGAGAGCCCGGGGCACGGAGCTCCTCTTGCCTGGCCTCTGCTATGGATTTTCTTGGGGACTTCCAGAAGGGACCAGCGACTTGCATTGAAAACTGCAGCCTCCGCAGGCGCGGTGGCTCACGCCTGTAATCCTAGCACTCTGGGAGGCTGAGGCCGGTGGATTGTTTGAGCTCAGGAGTTCCAGACCAGCCTGAGCAAGAGCGAGACCCCGTCTCTACTAAAAAATAGAAAGAAATTATATGGACAGCTAAAAATGTACATATAGAAAAATTAGCCTGGCATGGTGGCGCATGCCTGTAGTCCCAGCTACTCAGGAGGCTGAGGCAGTTGGATTGCTTGAGCCCAGGAGTTTGAGGTTGCTGTGAGCTAGGCTGATGCCACGGCACTCACTCTAGCCTGGGCAACAGAGTGAGACTCTGTCTCAAAAAAAAAAAAAAAAAAAAAAAAACCTGCAGCCTGGCAGGAGTCTACACTCAATTTCAGCTTCAGGTAGGATTCCTTGCCTGTCTATTGTGGGCCCTAAAAAAAGATAAAATTGTTTCTGATAAGAAACGAATCTTTAGCAGGAAGTTGAAGAAAATTTTCTAAATTGTTGAGCTGAACTTCAGGGGAGGAGATGTTTTCTCATCTTCATAGCTGCTGAGGGTGATCTTAAAGCTAGGGTTAACCTAACACTAAATTTGGCAAAAATTTGTCACTAATGATTCAGTAAATTTTGTTTGGTAACCTTTTGAGGACCTAACCAGAACTGGAAGGAACTCAAGCGGAAAATGTGGAGTTTTCAGCCCCAAACTTCAAGATAAATAGAAAACTTTGGGGGGGGGGGCAAAACTAGATGAGAACAGAAAGAGTAAATAAAAGTTATTTTTAAGAAAGAAGCAGAATATGTTAAACACAGAACATTTTGCCTTGACTGCCGCAGACTGACTCAATGTCCTACCCTGACTTCGTGCAACCCCACCATGGAATTGGGTTGTTGCTTCTGTTTCCTCCTGACAGCTTTGCAGGACTGTTAAGATAGTTCAGTCGGCAACCTTGAAGATCACAGCATGGATTGCAAGGAGCAGCAGGAGGCTATTTCACTTGAACTTGTGTTATCTCCTTGATTGCCATGGTTAATTCCCCTAATCTGCTGCCTCTTGGGAAGCTGAAGAGATTAGGCACTGGCCACAGACTCCAGCCCTAAATCCTGTCTTTGAGATCTTCAAGGGAAATATATGCACAAAAGACAAAAAGCTAGCAAATGACCAGTGTTTGTTACTTGGTTTAGAAACCAAATGCCAATATGGATCACCCAGTGACCTGTGCTTGACTTAGAGGAGAAATCCTTTCTCTCTTGCCAGAGGCAGCCTCGGCTGGAACCAAGGAAAACAAAGAAGCTGGTGGGAAGGAAAAGAAAATGTAAACACAGAGCAACAGGGACAGTCAGAGAAATGGATTTTGTCTCCACCTTTATGAAAGCAAGAACTTCTGCAGAAAGAGTTTGCCTCTCAGAGACATGACCCAGGCATTCACAAGACATCACAGAAGGAGCCTGCAGAAGGAAGAACTAGTCTCAACAGACAGTCCCGGGCAGACGACACACAAGCCCTCGCACTGTGAGTTGATGAGTAGCCAGAGTAGCCCTTTTCCTCCTTGGGGCTGAAGTGAAGGGAAAAAGGGAATTCATGTCTTTCCCTGAAAGCCAGCTGTCTCTATCCTCTCTTCTGTGTGCCCTCTCCATAAGCACTGAGTGCAGCCCAGACAGACCAGTCTCCCAGGAGAGGATGGAGGCCTCCAGTGCTGTGACTGCAGGGAGGCTGACTCTACTTCTCTCTAAGGTTGGCAGCCCCCTCCAGTGTTCCACAACTAGGGTCTTCAAGCAGTTCTTCCATCGACCATCTTAAATTTCCTCTGTTTTAACTTAAGCCCATTCTTCCTTATTTCATCTTCATGGTCCTAGAAAACAAGCGGCTGGCATCCTTCCAGAGAAGTTTTTTCATACAAGTAAAGACTTCAAGCCATCTCT
Organism: Varecia variegata; assembly: GCA_028533085.1. Taxonomy (NCBI): domain Eukaryota; kingdom Metazoa; phylum Chordata; class Mammalia; order Primates; family Lemuridae; genus Varecia; species Varecia variegata. The sequence continues at coordinate 4,682,821 of CM052445.1, forward strand.
TAAGCCCTTCTTTTCTTCAAACTAAAAACAAGCCCCATTTCCTTTTTGAAGTGTTTGTGTGTGCATCTTTTATGTCTGTGTAAATATACATGTGTACACATACGTAAACATTTTAAAAAGGAAATGGCATATAATGGCATGTGAGAAGATACGGATAAGCACATAGCAACCATCTGTATACCACTCCTCAGTTTAGGAAACAAAACAATATGGGCCCAGCGGAAGCCACTTGTGTACCAATTCCCTGTCCCTTTCCTTTGCCTCTGTCCCCAGACCAGTATCTTCATACAGTCTCTTTTCTCTCTCTCTGTCGTTATTTAAAAACCCAAAAAAAGCAAACCTGACAGTATTGGGCAAAAGATCCAGGAAGGAAGATCATTTAAGGGAAATCTTTATTCTTCTATGGGGTTCTTATTAAGCATCTTGTAAATGCATTTTGATGACTCTTTTAACCGTTCTCAGAATTCTTTTCCTTTTACACATTGTTTTTAGAGAGCAGTGTCCCAAACTGCACAAAGAAGGAGAAATATTCAGCAGAACTGTGAATCTCTGCCTTCCTAATGCCAAAAAGGGCAGTTATCCCTGACCCCTCCCCCTCAATTATTTCATTCATTTGTTAACATTCATGTCTGGCATTTGATGCTGGCTGGCAGCTGGAATCTTAGCTGGGGCTGGCAGCTGGTATACCTATAATGCATGCAGCCTCTCTGCCTGGGCTTCCTCACAACATGGTGGCTGGGTTCCAAGGGTGAACATCCCCAGAGAGACTACCAGATGGGAGCTGTATCACCTTTTCTAACTTAGCCTTGGAAATCATGCAGCATCACTTCCACCATCTGTTTGTTAAGACAGTTATAAAGGCCCAGTCAATCCAAGGGGAAAGGAAATAGATTCCATCTCTTGATGGGAAAGTGGCAAGGTTCTGGAAGAGTGTGAGAGTTGGAAACATTGTTGCATCCATTATTAGAAATATGATCTATCAGAGCAATTTTAATTTTAATAAAATAATATTTATAATTGCACTATAATCATATAATATAAAAATCATATTTATGGAAAAATTAATGAAAGATGTACAAGACCCCCTCCCTGAAAACAAGGCACTTGGGCTCCCAATGAACAAAGTTGAAGGACTTAACACTGTTTGATTTCAAGTCTTCCCATAGAACTAATTCCAATCAAGACAGTGTGTTGTAGGCATATGAATAGACAAGTAGATCATTGAAACAGAATAAAGAGTGCAGAAATAGATCCACACGCATATGGCTAACTAATTTTGACAAAGGCACTAAAGCTATTCAATAGGGAAAAGATAATCTTCTCAATAAGTGGTGCCATAACAGCTTGATATCCATGTGTTTAAAAAATAAGCTTTGATCCCTTAACCATATGCAATAATTAACTCAAAATGGATCATAAACTTAAATGTAAAAAAAAAACTAAGCATCTAAAGGATTTAGAAGAAAACATTGTAGAAAAGATTGCCTACACAGGGCATAGAAAGCACTAACCATAAAAGAAAACATTTATAAATTGAACATCATCAAAAATAGAACTTCTAAGCAAGCCACAGATGGGGAGGAGACATTCACAATGCACACATCTGACAGCAGTCCTCAACCTTTTTGGCACCAGGGACCAGTTTCATGGAAGACAATTCTTCCACAGATGGAGGGAGAGGAATTGGGGGGCTGGGAGGGTTGGAGGGGCAGGGTGGAGCTCTGTGGCCTGGTCCCTAACAGGCCACGGACTGGTACTGGTTGGCGGACCCAGGATTGGGGACTGCAGTGATAAAGGACATGTGTCTAGAATATGTAAATAACTCCTGCAACTCAATACTAAAAGATAAATCTAATTTTTAAAAAATGGTCAAAAAACTTGAACAGACATATTACAAATGAAGATACACAAAAGGTCAATGGGCACAGGGGAAAGTGCTCAAAATCATTATTGATCAGGAATAAAACACAACAATATTCTGCACACTCACTGGGATGTCAAAATTAATAGATTAACCACTCTAAATATTGTAGAGGATGTTGAATAAGCAGAACTCATATGATGCTGGTGAAATGTAAATTGTTGTAATCACTTTGGAAAACGTGGTTCTTATAAAGTTAAATGTACACCTTCTAGATGACTCAAAAATTCCACTTACAGGTATTTACCCAAGAGAAATGAACACATATGTATTCAAAAATACTCATAACAGAATGTTAATGGCAGTTTTATTTATAATAGTCAAATATCCATCAATAGGGAAATGGATAAGCAAATTGCAGCTTATCCAATAATGGAATATGACCAGCAAAAAAGGAACAAATTACCAATGTGTGTAGCGACATAGATGAACTTCAAAATTCATTCAATCATCAAAACTATGCTGAGTAAAAGCAAGACATGGGAGAATACATATGATATGATTCCATTTAAATGAGGTTTAAGAAAAGGTAAAAACTCTAAAGATCAGGTTGTAGAGATTTACTGGGAAGAGTCTCAAAGAAATTCTCTGGGGTGATGGAAAGGTTTTATTTTTTGATAAAGGAATGGATATTAGGTATATGTGTTTGTTAAATCTCATCAAAATGTACAGTAAAAATCTATGCATTTCCCATTAACTCAATTTTCAAAATACTAATAAAAGAAATTAATTTTTTAAATATTTCCACTAGGATATTCATAATAATGTTATTTATAATAGCAAAAATCAGGAAAACAGCCCAATGACAAGAGAATGAGCAAATAAGTTAAAGTTCTTCCTTAAAAAACCTGATTCACTCTAAAAACAAAATTTTTGAAAGATATTTAATGGCTTGAGAAAATATTTATAATACAATGTTTAATGAACAAAAGCATAAGTGCAAAACTATATATGCTGTGCTCTCTCTTTCTCTTTTTTTTTTCCGAGAGACAGGATCTCACTCTGCTCACTCTGTTGCCCAGGTTGGAGAGCAGTGGTGCAATCCCAGCTCGCTGCAACCTCAAACTCCTGGGCTGAAAGGATCCTCCCTCCACAGCCTCCCAAGTGGCTAGTGTAACAAAGGGAATGGGCTGGGGGAAAAAACAGCAAAAGATGTTTTCTGTCTCTTTAAAACTTCCCCAACTCTTTTTGGGAACTGAGGCCTGCATCTGTGCCTCAGGGGCAGGTGGGGGAGAGGAGCAGGGGAATGCCTTTTGTTCATTGTGTTATAGGAGATAGCTCAGCTCAACTGTCAGCCCTGTCCCAGAACCCCTGGCTCTATCCCAGGCCCAGCAGCTCCATCCCATGCCTGCAGAGATCTGGGTAGGCCTCCCGGGTGGGTGGGCGGAGGACATGGCTTTGTCTTTGGCAGAGATGGGATGATTAGAATCATTAACAACTATAACCTAGAACTGAAGGCCCTCCCTTTAAAAGCTCTGTATTTCTGCTTATGGATGGGCGTTTGGATTTTGAGATGATAGTCTGCCAGTTTTCCTCCTTTGCCAGCAAAGTAAAAAACTTCTCTTTCCTTCTCCTCAATCATTTGTCCTCATTCTTCTGCTGTGGCCTCATGGATAAGTGCTGAGCTTTTGGTAACACTAGGACTACAAGCGCACCTCCACGCCTGCTAATTTTATTTTTTGTAGAGACAGGGTCTTGCTATGTTGCCCAGGCTGGTCTCAAACTCCTGGCCTCAAGTGATCCTCCCACCTCAGCCTCCCAAAGTGCTGAGAATACAGGCATGAGCCACTGTGCCCGGCCCTGATCTATTTTTTAATATACATATATATGTAGATTATATAGATAAAAACATTTATCTTTATCATTCTGTCTGTATATATTATATATCTGTATTTATATCTAGAGAGAGAGGTATTGAAATGTTAACAATAACATCATCTCTGGATGATGACTTTTATTTCCTTCTGTGTACTTCTTGGTAGCTTTCCAATTGTTTACAATAAGAGAAAGTGTCGTCTTAAATGAAGTATAGGAATACAATGAGTCCCTGAACCCAGAGTCGTCGCTTCAGTCTAGCTCCACCTGGCGGAACGTGTGGAAAGGACGAATGTCTACAAGGGATTGAAGCAAGTGTCATTGCCAAGCTGAACAGGAGAACAGAAGGGATGTCATCATAACAGAGTCAAATGCCTCTTCAGGACATGCAACACAGCTGCAGAATATTGGGAAATTCACAGCCAACACAGCAACTCGATGACAAATGAACAAGTCTAAAGCAGATGAGCTAGTTTCATCATAACAATTATAACAGCTAGCATTTTAAGTCAGGCAAGACAATAAATGCATTACTTGCATGTTCTCTTTTAATTTTCAAATGATACAGAAACATAAGTACATTATTATCTCTGTTTTGTGGATGAGCAGACTTAAGTTTAGAGAAGTTAAATAATTCTCTCAAGATCAGACCAGTAGTTAGCAGTGGAGCCAGAAGGTGAGTTCCGGTCACCTGCGTCCAGTAACCACACTCACAATTACTGCACTCACTTGCATCTCCAAAGAGGTATTTCCACAGAGAAACAGAGATCACCACCACCAACAAAAAAGCATTTCTAGACAGACGTGACAGCACAAACCAAAAGGCATACTTTTATATGAACAGAACGAAACGTTTTAACAGAGCATCCATATTTTCTACTACATACGCTGACCAGAGGCCAACAAAGGTAGTTAGTTTTGAACACATGCACTCTCATATGCAAAATGAGTAAAGACTCACATTTTACTCAATTCCAAAGTTATTTGTCAACCCTGTAGTCATTGGACATGTTTTATGAACTGCTCTCTCCACGCCCTATGATTTGGGGGAGGGGCTGACACTGTCATAGTCCCACCTCCCCTACTGGGGTGGCAGGGGAGCCATGCTGACCAATCAGAGGAAGCCTCCCTAGAAACCTTCTTTACCTGAAGGTGATCACGTGATTCAAGCAGGACCAACCCGAGGGCTTCACCGAAGCACCAATAGACATGAGGACAGAAGGTGTTGAGGGGAAGGGGGATGTGAGTTTGTGGCTTCCGGAAGCTGTCTTGGCACCATTTCGGACAGACCCTATTAGCTAGCAGAGAGACTCATTCTCTGATGATGTTGTTTGACCTGGTTAATCCAGCTTTTTCTGAAGCCCAGGCTACTCACTGGACTTTCTATGATTGAATAAATTTCCTTTTTACTTAAGATACTGCACAACTCTAGAATGTTCACACAGCAGGGACTTAGGGAAGGAAGGAGGGAGAGAGCTGTGGCAGACACTGCTTTCACTTATGGTGTAGATTTTTGGAAGGATAATGGAGATTAATGGGAGTGGGGAACTAAACCTACCCCCAAGCCACTCCCAGGAACTAACAGTAGTTGGATTTGTATCACTCGCAAGCAAAATAGTACAGATTTATATGAGTCCTTCCATCCTTTGTGCACTCTCTTCCCCTCCTTGTCATTAAATTGACCTGGAACATGCTATTTTAAAGAATGCTGTATATAGATAAATGTATGCCAACATGAAAACGAAGCAACAGCACTGCTTCCCAAAATGTTCCTCAATCCTTTTGACTTCAAAAATAACCTGTGCTCACAAACATTAGCTGGCATGTCAGCTGATGAACCTCTTATTCTCAGAAAACACACTGATTTACTTGAGTGGGTACGTATTATAATCATTCTAAACAAGAGCTGCTAGTATACATGCTGTTACGTTCCATCACTAAAAAAGAAAAATTATAAATCTTGTATCCTACATATACTTGCATCTTCTTACTTCCATTGTGCAATGCTTATGGGAAAGCAGTTAAGATCATGATGAACATAATGCCTGTGGGGCTAAAACTCACCCATCAGTGTCTTCCTTTCATTTATTTAATTCTCCATAAATAAAGTAACTGCTTCCTCACTTCAGGAATGGTATAGCTCCTGAAATGTTTTCCCAATTATTTCCTTTTCTTAGAGAAAGTTTAGGGCTCAGAATCTAAGTATCCAAATAGCAGCCTTCCACCTAGAAGATATATTTTAAAATATCAAAGAAGGAAATTTCAGAGAATTACAAAAGCTAATAAAGACATAATTTCTCTTAAGATCAAATTGCCTGATTTAAGCTCAGTTACAATGCTGAGTAAAACAAGTTTCACAGACATATTTCGGCACCAGCATTTAGTGTTTATCCTAGAATATTGTATATCACCAAAGGAAGCCAATCTTCCATTTTTAGATGAATTTGAAAGATAACTGATATATAACACTTCTTCCCCTCTATTCTGTTTTCCTTCAGTTCTTCTTTCTCTGAATTGCCGTCTATCTTTGGATAAAAGGTTTATTGCCTCTGCTGGCCCCATTTGGGTGGTTTATATAAAAATGCCACTAAGGAGACAGTAGAATTAGAAAGATGGGTTTCTCGGCCAAGTCACTACACCTCTACACCTCTTATTTTTCTCATATGTAAATGAGAAGGTAGATCCCTTTAAACTCTGAAATTCAATGATTACAAAAATAATAAAGTCCATATGGTATAAAATATACCTAGTGTCACAGCAGCACTCACAACAGCAGTCAACCATGGACAGTTCCACACGGCCTTCCTCACCATCCCTCGAGCCCATAGATGTCAATCTGCAGCACACAGGCGAACTTTCTCCGCTAATTAAACTGGGCCTTTATTGAACTGAAGATTCCCCGTCTCCTGTGCCCACCTGATTCAGTAAGTCTTTAGATGGATCACGGGTATCTGAATTTTTATAAGCATTCTAGATGATTCTGATATACTTAGTCTATGCATCATTCTGAGAAAACTGCCTTAAATTCAATCTGACTTTCTATGTTTTGCATAAGCAGAAAACCGAGGGGCTGACTGGACATGGCACATGGATCTTTTTGGGGTGATGAAAATATTCTAAAACTAGATTGTGCTGATAGCTGCACCATGCTATGAATTTACCAAGAATCATTGAATTCTACACTTACAAGAAGTTTTATCATATGTAATTTATACTTCAACAATGCTATTAAGAAATTTAACGAAGAATTTGGATTTTGAATTTGTAAATTTCATAAATGGAATATCAAATTTAAAAATAAGAATAAATAAAAAGATGATCTAATATTTTCTTCTGCCTCAGTGGATCATCTTCCCACCTCTCTAGGGGCAGGCACCCCAAGCTGAAAACCTCTGTGTTAGGATGGTGGTTCTAAAACTTCGGAGTAAGTAAGAATCACCCCTGAGGAGCTTATTTAGAAGTGGATTCCTGAGCCACTTTCCTCCCATCCCATCCCCAAAGACTGGTTCATTGTGTCTGGGGTAGAGGCCAAGAACGTACGTTTTTAACCAGGGCCCCAGACTGAGCACTGCTCTAGGGCTGCAGCCCCCAAGCTCTCCAGCACCCTGTACCTCCAGGAGCGGAGCAGCAGGTGGCAGGAGAGCCTTGCACCTGCTCTCAGGGGAGGAAGGAGCTGGGGAATCCTGGCCCTGGGGAAGCTGCCTCTAGGTCTTAGTCTTTTAGTGAAGGTGAAAGCCTGTGTCTTGACCACAAGGACTGTTACCTGGAAACACGGAAGACTTTAACACACATGCTATTTTACAAACTGTTGCGTCCTGCACTGATGTATTCACTCGGTGCTGAGAAGATGGTAGAGGAAGAGGCACAGAATAGTGAAATATGCTTTGCCTCTATGAGAATAAAAGTAGCAACAAGGCCTGCTTACTCCTTGTGGCTAATTACCTGATTATGGTGTACCATCACACACACTGTAATTACCATCCTATTCTGACCCGGGGAGAGGCTGAGCTGTTCCAAGTCACATGTTGGGGTGCTTCCCAGCTGGTGCTGCTCACAAAGTGTGGTTGAATGCCCATAAAGCATGTATTTTCTCCCCAACTTACAGGAGGAGGTGGGAGCATTAGAGGTGCACATACAACTTCCCTCCTGCCTGTGTTTTGACTCGAAGGGCCAGGGACACTAGAAGAAGAAAGGTGGTGGGGCTCCGACCCGGGGCGGGAGAGGCTCAGCCACGTGGCGGCACAGCACAGCTGCTTGGTGTTCTCGCACCCAAGGGCCATTTTAAAAACGGTCTTGTTTATTATGGATGATAGACCTTAAGCCTTATGATTGATAGATTATTATCTTTTCTTAATTCATTGGAAACTTTCTGTAAATGATGACAATGAACGCTTATTTTTGTCTACTTGCTCAGAGGTACAGGTGTTGCCAATTCTGCTACGAGGGACAGAAACAGCACTCCTGAAATTGACAGCATTCAAAAGACCCAATTTCACTTCCCTAACGGAGCAGCCCTGATGGAAACAGTAAACATGCTACGGAAAACGTAAAGGCAGGACTTGGTGCAGAGGCTCATGCTTATAAACCCAGCCGAGGCGGGAGGCCAGGAGTTTGAGACCAGCCTGGACAATATAGTGAGACCCCGATTCTACAAAAAATTAAGGAATTAGCTGAGTGTGGTGGCACATATCTGTAGTCCCAGCTACTCAGGAGGCTGAGGCAGGAGGATCACTTGAATTCAGGAGTTCAAGGCTGCAGTGAGCTACGATCATGCCACTGCACTCCAGCCTGGGTGACAGAGGGAGATCCTGTCTTAAAAATATATATATATACACATATGTATATACATAAAGGCTTGGGGCTCACATCCTCTCCCTACCCCATTGACCCCACAAAGGGAATGGAGGTAAAATCAGCTGAAGAATCACTCTCTTGGCAAACTGGCTCCTGCATACTGGACATGGACATTGGACAGGGACATAACTCGAAGGCAATATTTTCCGAAGCTAACATTTAAAACTTGGTTTGCTGTCTGCTTCATCACTTTTGTGGTCTAAAAATATTTTAGACACAAAAATGTTCCTATAACATCAATTGCAAATGGTTTCTCTCTCACCATTTTCCACTTTCTTGCTCCGAGTTTTAAGAGGAGCAGCGAAGGGAGCTGAACGTTTCCACTGAGGCTACTCTTGAATTATTGAACAACCGAAATGCTTGAGGTTGCATTTTGGCAGAGTAACAAAAGTGCACTCAGGACATTGCAAGCAGACTGCCGTGTCGCGAAGGGAGCAGGGAGCCAGCTCTGTCAGACCAGCTGTAGACAGGAGGCCGGTAGAGAAGGGACCCTCTGAGCGCCCTGAGGTGGGATGCGACCCCTGAGCCCCCAGCCTGGCTGCAGCCCACCCACCAGCCGGTGGCCTTGACTGTCAGAGGCTGTGTAAACGTCACCCAACCATGACACAGCTCAACCAGGCCCCAGTAATGTGAATTTTGAGCAACACGTTTTGTACAGCAGATTTGAATGTTGGCCAGCACGAATCCATTTATGTCCTCCTAAAGGACAGTGGCAATGGGCAGCATTTCATTTACGACTGAACTTTGAAAACAAGTCTGTTAAATATGCCTAGCAAGACTATCCCCTCAGATTGTGGAGAAGAAGGTGCACATTGTATGAGTAAAAAGTAGAAGCTGAATGCTAAGCGTGCAGTATCTAGGTCAGCAGAGACTTGTGCTGCCATGTGCTGGGTGCACTCCTGAACCGCCCCCCACCACGTACATGTTGTGGTGGTCTCCCCAGGCATTTCCCCAGAAACGGCCCCTGTTCGAGGAGGTCACCAGGCCTGGTGGTCCCCAGGCAGGTACATACTGGTGACTCTCCCTCTCCTGTCTCCACTCACTGATCTAACTGCCTGGGCCAGGAGAGAAGATGAGAACGGGGATGAATGGGGAAGAGAAAGAACAGGCAGGACAGGGAAGGAATGGGGGCATGGAGAAAGCTAGGGCACTTTCCCTTCCTGCCACCTGCCCTGCAGGACCCTGGATCCCACCTCCACCTGGAGCTGCTTCCTTCCCTGGGTCTCTTCACTGCCACGTGGGCCTCCCCAAGGATGCTCAGGCCAGAGCAGCCACCGTGCACTCATGTGGATGCCCTGGCAAGCACACACATCCCCTGCCTCCTGTGTGTATAACATGTGTATAGACATGTGCATGCCTCCACCTGCACAGGTAAGCTTTTCTGCCACCAACCAGCCCTTAGCCTGTCCCTACCACCTGATAGCTGCGTGGCCCTGACGTTCTCTTTCTCTTCCCTCCCCTCCCCTTCTCTTTTTCTGCCCCTAGTCTAGACCTCATCCTCCCTTTGCAGGCTGTAGGTCTGGTCACACATCTCCCCGCCTCCCTTGCTCAGGGCAATCCCAGGGCTGCCTGCAGTTGTTTCAGGGGCAGACAGAGGAGGAGCCATTGTAAAGACTGAAAAATACAGCCAGGTGTCAGCAGCACCAGGGGGAGGCTTGCAGTTCTGGAATGTGGGTTGGCTGATGTCAGTGGTGGCTGAGGAATGATGTTGCTGAGTGGAGGGGGCATGGGGGCGGCCCTGGCTCGCTGAGCTGTGAGCCCAGAGCAGAGACTACCTGATCCCAGTGCTAACCCGGCTGCATGTCATTCCCAGCTCAGGGTGACCCGGGCCTTTCAGGTGATCTCTGCAGTGTAGTGTCTCACAGTCTAGAGACAAGAGGAAAGCACAGATAGATGTAAGGAATTGGAAAACAGCCAATGCATCAGGGAAGGTTAAGAGCATGGAGAGTCGCACCCCAGAGAAGATCCCCCTGAGAAGTGACAACTATGCCTTGCAAAATACAGCCTGTGACTCACTCTGTCAATGTGGTAAATAAAATAGGTGTTAAATATCTGATTTGTGAAGTTTACATAGCTTTGCTTATGAGAAAGATTAAACATCTCTTCTTATGTTTATTGGTGGCTAGTATTTTTCTTTTGTGAATTGGCCATTAATATTCTTTGCATATTTTTCTCTAATTAATATTTTGTTTTCACTGTAAATTTTTTCCCCATCTTGTTATTTTTTTTTTCAACTTGTTTAGAATTTTTTTTTTTTTGGAGTAGGGGTTGGAGATGTTTTTTCTCCAGTACAGATTATTCCTTAGAATTCTTTGTGAACAATAGACACTGACTATGGTTAAGTTAAGCAGAAACAGAATTCATGAAAGGCCCTCAGCTAACCAAAGACAGAAGGGAACAACAGAGCCCAGGACAGGACAGGGCAAGCCCCAGGGTGTTCAGAAGTCGGGGCGTGGAAGTCTTCTCAGGGAACTGCCACCACTCCCGGCCCCATGCACCCAGCTCCGGATTCACTTCTGGAGTAGAGTCTGCGCGACCCAGGCCTGGCCAGCAGCAGAAGTGAGGACGGGGAGCAGTAAAGGACGATCTCAGGCTGTGTGTGTGGGAGGAGAGCAAGGGGCTGAGAGCAAAAACGACAGACTTCCAGGTGCTTCATGTTCAGGTTGTCAAATTCTTTATCATCTTTGCCCTTAAGCTCTCTGGATTTTATGACATCTTCATCTCGTGATTCCATTTCTAAACAATGATCCATTTAGCATTTTTGTGTTTGCCCTTTTCACATCTGAGCCTTCATCCCATCTGGAATTTATTTTGTTTTAGGGAAGGAGGCAGGAGGTCCAGCTTTATTGTTTTCTCGGTGGCAAGCAGGGATGCCCACACCCTTTATTGAACTAGCCATTTCTTCCTCACTCGTGAGAAATGCCACTTTTATGTGGGTCTTTATCCTACACTGGCTTTCCCATAAAGACCTACATCTATTCTGTAGAAATCTGTATCCCCCTCTGGGTGAGCAGAGGAGGGGGTGGGTCCAGGACGGAGCTCGTCTGCTGGCCAGAGCCCGCCAGAGCCTGGGGAAGGGCCGCAGCTCAGCAGGGTGAGGGGGAGGCTGGAGGAAAGGAGGATTGTAGACAGGGCGCTGGTGAAGGCCTGACTAGTCCACAAACAGGTGCGTGCACAAACGCACACACTCTTACATGTGTGGGGCACACACCTGTACAAGCGTAGATTCGAACTCAGTCACAGACCCCGACACACACACGGACAAGTCTGCCTCCCCAGTGCACAGAACTTCTGGCAGCCGAGTATTTAGGGTAACAGGACAGAAAGAATTTAAAAATTAGAATATTAATCTGATTATGAATAAGAGTTCCAGGAAGAGAGAACTGAGAAAATTAAGAGGTTGAAAATGCTTTTTAATAATTTTTAAAGAAAAATTTCTAGACTTATGTTCAAACATTTCCTAGTTAAAAGAACCAGTCAAATGCCCAATCACAGAGGATTAAAAAAAAAAAAACCCTCCACATCTAGACAAAATACTGTGAAATTTCAGAACATCAAGAAAAAAGAAAAGATCATATAGTCTCCTACAAAGAAATGTTACTCTGAAATAAGTAAGACTCAGACAGGCACAGATAACCTTCCTCTTCACTAACATGATACTAGGAAGCAAAGAAATGATGCTTTCAACTTTCTAAGACAAACTATTTTTAACCTAAAATTTTAAAACCTGCAAAAGAAATCTGTCCCTTTCTCCTAGGGATGTTGAGAGGACTAATGAAGCAAAAAAGGTAAGATATGCCTGAAAATGTTCTAAATTTGCAGAAGAAACGTGATGGTTTTACATAATAGAAACCTGGGGGCCAATCTGGGTATTATAAAGATTTTGGTCCTTAAATAACATCCTATTTGCAGAGAATAGTTATGAAATTACCTAATTAACATAAGGCCTGGTTGCTTCCGGACCTAATACACTCACCACCACTGAAAAGAACTGACCAAAAAGTCAACTCTGTCTCTTTAACCTGGGAACACAACTACCAGGGGCAACCACGATCTGGTATTCTAAAAACTGAAATGTTTGCTTGGCGCTCTCAGTGACTGATGAGCCCGGCCTTCCTGGAAAACAATCTAGCACAGACAGCTCTGCTCTTTGTTTTTCAGCATGAAACTCAGGTTGACGTGAGGCTCTTAACAAGGGGGCTGCCATGCAGAGTGAATCGCAGCACCTCTGTCTACACGGAGAGCTGTCTTTGCACAGCATGTCCTCCCCAGCAGATGGTAGTCAGGGAGCATTCAGTGCTGTCTGGGGCCGTGTGCATGAAAGTGCCTCGTGGGCAGCTTGGCAATTCCTTTTTTGTTTTTCCGGAGATGAGGTCTCACTATGGTACCCAGGTTGGACTCAAATTCCTGGGCTCTACCCATCCTCCCACATCAGCCTCCCAAACTGCTGGGATTACAGGCCAGAGCCACCGCACCCAGCTTGACAGTTCCGATTCTGTGTTTTTAGTTGCTCTTTGCCCTCTTTTCTGGGTCATCGCTATGATACTGAGTAGGTTTTGCATTTTCAAGATTCTTTGCCCTTCTCCTCCCTACACCACAGACAGAATACCTTTGCAAACCCTCCGAATCATTCCAGAGACACAAGTTAGCCAATTTACCTTCAGGAAAAGATCTTGAGGGGAAAGACTTATATAAAAAGGACCCCCCAACACAGACACCCCATCAAAGGCATTTCTCTGATGTCTTCCGTGTAGTGGTACAGTGAGCACAACTGTTAGAGAAGGGTCGTGAGCTGGAATCTTCCTCACAGCGCCACTCCCACTTGTGAACTGAGATTAGTAATGTAACTCCTTTCTCTGTCAAAACAAGGATAATAATCATCCTATCCTGTAAGGGAACTGGAAGGTTTAAATCATGAATCTAGGCTGGGCACGGTGGCTCACGCCTGTAATCCTAGCACTTTGGGAGGCCGAGGCGGGAGGATCACTTGAGCTCAGGAGTTCGAGACCAGCCTGAGCAAGACAGCTCTACTAAAAGTAGAAAAAATTAGCCAGGCATAGTGGTGGACCCCTATAGTCCCAGCTACTTGGGAGCCTGGCATAGGAGGATCACTTAAGCCCAGGAGTTGGAGGTTGCAGTGAGCTATGATGACGCCACTGCACTATAGTTGGGGTGACAGAGCAAGACTCTGTCTCAAAAAAAAAAAAAAAAGAGAATAAAAATAAAATAAAACAAAAATAAATCAGGAATCTAATATTAAACATTAAGAAGGCAAAATATTCAACAAAAGAGTAAAACTGGAACTCAGGGACAGCGCACACAGCCTGTGTCCAACCGTATGTGATGAAAATTATTTGCACTGCGACTTGGAGATGTGCAGAGTCAGAGGACTTAGTAGTTAGGACGCCAGTTGGGAAGCTGGCAGCTTATAAACATCACTCGGCAAAGTGGCTAAAACCCACAGAACAGGCTCTGGGGACCTAGTGTGAAGATTCAAAGATTTAAAGACTGTTGTCCCCTATGGGTTGGAACAAAGGCACAATCACTGCTCAATGGACGTTCTAAGTGGATGATGAGCCTTTGTGCTTGTCATCAGCCTCATTTCTTGGGAAAACAAAGGAACAGATTAAAGAAGAGTCTCTTTGCTCCCAGATCAGATCCC